>PVKU01011769.1:0-40739 GCA_004027475.1 Anoura caudifer | reverse complement strand
CATTGCTTTGAACTCAAAATCGGATAGTTGAGCTGCCTCTATTTCATTTAGCATTCTTTCTGGGGCTTCCTCCTTTTCTTTCATTTGGGGGTTGTTTCTTTGTCTTCCCATTGTTTGTGAGACTCTTCTTGTTAGCCTCAGCTTCTTAAATTTGTTTGTTCTGGTTCCCTGGGTTTATGGTGTGAACTCTGTGTTAGAAAGCCTGTGAAATTCAATGGTGTTATCTCCTTCAGGTATCCTGGTGTTCACTGCTTCCAGTGTCTCAGCTGTTGAAATGCCCCTTCTTTGGGGCCAACTCTGGTCTTTCCACAGTTCCAGGTTTTTTTTGTTTTGTTTTGTTTTTGTCTCACTTGTATGTGTTTAAAAAAGAGAAAAGTGAAGGAAAGGAAAGAAAGAAAATAAGGAAAAGGAAATAAAAAAGTGAAAAGAGAATAAAGAAAAGTAGAATGAAAAAGAGAAAAAAGACAGGAAGGAGTGGTAAGCTTGGGAAGAAAGGAAGAAGGAGTAAAACTAGAAAGAAGTATTGAGAAGCCAAAAGGAGTTGAGGGGTAAAAGAGATCAAAATAGTGAAAAAGAGAAAAAGAGAAAAAAAAACCCACAAAAAAATTAAAAAACCGAGTAACACCAAAACCGCTAATTCTTGCTGTTATCAATCTTGCCAAGCTGATTTTTCTGGTCTTGAAGACTGTAGTGGCCGAGGGGTGACCGTATTATTTTTTATTTTTTTATTTTTCTCTTGTTCAGCATTCAGTTTTCTCTGGCCTACTGTCCTCAGAGGTGTCCCTAGATTCTCTGCCCAGGGACCCAGGCGCAAACTGTGGTCGCGCGCTCGCAAGTCCCGATGTTCCCTGAGTCTTCCTTGCACAGATTCCAACTGTCCCGCGAACACGGTTCAACCCCTATGGTGCCCAGCGACTGCGCGCCCTGTCCCGCCGGGTCTCCCTGGGCGCACTGATGCACTGATCCCCTAGCAGCTGTTTACAATGTTGCACGGGCACAGACAAAGGCGCGCGCTCCAGCTCCCGCATTCAATTCTCCCGGGGCTATGAGATCTTAACTCCTGTCTGTGAGATTTCAAGCGACCAGGTTTATGCTGGCGTGGCAGGTCCCTGCTTGGCTGTCGAGGGAGCAGATGTCCCAGCTCCCTCCCCTGCATCTTACGGCCAGCCCTGGCCCGGTTTCTCAGCCCCCGCCCTGGTCTCCGCACCGCCGGAGTACTCTCCTTACCGTCCGGTTTTTCAACGTCCACTGCAATTTTCCATAATCTGTTTTCAAATATGCTGTGTTTCTGGTGTCTGTTTGCTGTGCTGCTTTGAAAAATGTCCCGGTTTAAGACCTATGTGTGGGAGGCAAAGAGATGTACGTCCTCTTACCATGCCACCATCTTCTCTCTATCCAGGCTGTTTTTTATTAGAGTGGACTTGTAATTCTCTTTCACATCAAGTATTGTGATCCCTCCTACTTTGCCCTTCTTTCTCAAAATCGCTGCAGCTATTTGGGGTAGATTTCATTCCACATAAATTTGTAAAGTGTCTGTTCTATATCTTTGAAATATGTCATTAGTACTTTAATACTTATTGCATTGAATCTATAAATCTCTTTGGATAGTATGGACATTTTAATGATGTTAATGCTTTTGATCCATGAACATGGTGTATACTTCCATTTGTTTGTGTCTTCCTTAATTTCTTTGTTGAGTGTACTGTGGTTTTCTGAGCACAAGTCTTTCACCTCCTTGTATAAGTTTGTTCCCAGGTATTTCATTTTTCTCTTGCTATACCAAATGGGATAGTGATAATTTGTGTTTGTGATATTTCATTGTTGGTATACAATGAAGGTCTTGACTTCTGAATATTGAGTGTGTGTCCCACTGTTTTGGTAAATTCATTTATTAGGTTGAGCCTTTCTTTGTGGAGCCTATCAGATTATCTATGAACACTATCATGTCATCTGCAAACAATGACAGTTTAGTTTCCTCTTTTCCAATTTGTATGCCTTTTATTTCCTTTTCTTGTCTGTCTGCTGTGGCTAGGACTTCCAATACTGTGTTGAATCAAAGTGGTGAAAGTTGACAACCTTATCTTGTTCCTGATCTTAGGGGGATAAAATTTAGTTTTCATCCATTGGATATGATGTTGGCTCTAGGTCTCTCATATATGCCCTTTACTATATTGAGGAATGCACCCTCTATTTCCACTTTCCTGAGTGTTTTTTAATCATAAATGGGTGCTCTACCTTATAAAATGCTTTTTCTGCCTCTATTGATATGATCATGTGATTTTTTGTCTTTGCTTTTGTTTGCATAATGTATTTCATTTATTGATTTGCAAATATCTACCAGCTTTGCACCCCAGGGGTGAATCTCACTCGGCCATGGTGTATGATCTTTTTAATGTGTTGCTGGATGTGGTTTGTCAATAATTCATTGAGGATTTTAGCATCTATATTTATCAGTGGTATTAGCCTGAAGTTTTCTTTGTTTGTTGTGTCTTTATCTGCTTTTGGGATTAGGATGATGCTCCTTCATAAAAAGAGTTTGGGAGTCTTCTGTCTTCTTGGAATTTTGGAATAGTCTGTGATGGATAAGGGTCATCTCTTCCAGAAGGGCTTTGTTAAATTCTCCTGTGAAACTGTCTGGTTCAGAGCTTTTTTGTGTTGGGAGTTTTTTTATTACTGCTTCAATTTCATCTGCTGTTACTAGTCCATTCAGTCTTTCTGCTTCTTCTTCATTGAGCTTTGGGAGATTATACTTTTCTAGAAATTTGTCCATTTCACCTAAGATTTTAAATTTCTTGGCATATAGTTCTTCATATTCATTTCTTAAAATCCTTTGTATTTCTGTGGTATCAGTTGTAATCTCTCCTCTTTCATTTCTCATTGTGTTTATTTGGGCTTTCTCTCTTTTTTTTCTTGATGAGCCTGTTTAAGGCTTGTCAATTTTGTTTATCTTTTCCAAGAACCAGCCCTTGGATTTATTGATGCTTAGATTTGTTCTTTTAAGTCTCCATGTTGTTTAAATGTGCACTGATCTAGGTTATTTCCTTCCTTCTACTTGTTCTGGGATGTCTTTATTGTTTGTCTTTAAGTTCTTGGAGATGTAGGGTGAGATTGTTTATTTGAAATATTTCTATCTTTATAAGGTAGGCCTATATCGCTATGAAATTTCCTCTCAGGACTGCCTCCGCTGTGTCCAGTAAGTTTTGAGTTGCTGTGAGTTCATTTTCTTTTGTTTCCAGAGACTCTTTTATTTCTTCCTTGATATCACTCTTGACCCATTCATTGTTTAATAGCATGCTATTAAATCTCCATGACTTTGAGTGTTTTTCAATTTTGTCCTTGGGTTTGGTTTCTAGAGTCAGTCCCTTGTGGTCAGAGAAAATACTTGATATGATTTCAATTTTCTTGTATTTATTCAGGTTTGTTTTGTGTACTATCATGAACTCTATCTTTCACAGTGTTCCTTGTGCATTTGAAGAAAATGTATATTTTGCTTCTTTGGGATGAAAGACTCTATATGTATCAGTCAAGTTCATTTTATCTAGGGCATCATTCAATGCCAAAATATCTTTGTTGATATTTTGTCTGGAAGATCTATCCATTTTGACAGTAGGGTGTTGAAATGCCCTAATATAATTGTGTTGCTGTCAATACCTTTCTGGAAGTCCTCCAAGATTTTATTGATGTATTTGAGTGCTCCTAAGATGGGTGCATACACATTTACAATGTTTATGTCTCCTCAATGGATTCTTTTCTTGTGTATTATAAAGTGACCTTCTCGGTCTGTTTTTATGGCCTTTTTCTTTTTTAATATATATTTTATTTTTTAATTTTATTTTAATTGTTGCTCATATACAGTTTTTTCTCTTTCACTCCCATCCAAGCCCAACCCCCAGCCGTCCCCATCTCCCTCCCAATTTCTACCCCCCTAGTTTTTTGTCAATGTGTCCTTTATACATGTTCGTGTAAACCCTTCCCTTTTCCCTGAAATTCCCTACAGCTACATGCAAAAAAATGAAAATATGACCCTCTTCTTGAAGTCTGATATGAGTATTGCTACCCTGGCTTTTTTTTCCTCCCCATTTGCTTGGAGTATGTTTCCAGCCCTTCACTTCCAGTCTGTGTAGGTCTTTTGTTCTGAGGTGTGTCTCTTATAGGCAGCATATATGTGGGTCGTGATTTCTTATCCATTCTGCTATTTTATGACTTTTGATTGGAGCATTTACTCTGTTTATGGTTAAGTCTGTTTGATAGATACTTACTCATTATTTTATACCTGTGTTCCTCTTTCTCTCACTTTTTTCTTCCTGTACTTAAAGCAGTGCCTTTAGCATCTTCCAAATGTGGTTTCCTAGAGTTTTATTCTTTTAAACTTCTTTTGTCTGGGGAGCTCCTCATTTGGCCTTCCATTTTAATTGAGAGCCTTGCTGGGTAAACTAGTCTTGGTTGAAGGCCATTGGTTTTCATTACTTGGAATATTTCTTGCCAGTCTCTTCTGGTTTGGAGTGTTTCAGTTGAGAAGTCAGCTGCTGGTTTTATCGTGGATTCCTTGTATGCTACTTCCTGTTTCTCCATGCTACCTTTAAGATTCTGTCTTTGTCTTGGAATTTTGCCACTTTAATTATAATGTGTCTTGAAGTGGGCCTCTTTGGGTTCCTCTTGATTGGGACTCTCTGTGTTTCCTAGATTTGTGTGACTTTTCCCTTCAAATTATGGAAGTTTCCCATCATTACTTTTTCAAACAGGTTTTCTATCACTTGCTATTCTTCTTCTTCAGCTGGTATTCTTTTTATAGGGCTATTATTACATTTCATGTTGTTTAACAGCTCCTTTACCACCTTTTCCTTCTTTCTGAGTCTCTTTTCTGTTTTTTGCTCCTTCTGGATATTTTTTTCTACCTTGTCTTCCAGCTTGCTTATGCAATCTCTGCTTCATCCAATCTGCTTGTAATTTCTTCTAGAGAGTTTTTAATTTCTAGATTTTATTGTTCATTTCTTCCTGGATTTTATTTATATTTTTATCATATTTTTCATGCAGATGTAGTTCTCACTCAGTTTCTTGTAGTTGTGAATTCCTTGAGCATCTGTATAAACATTATTTTGGATTGTTTGGTTACCTCCATTTCGTTTAGCTGTTTTATTGCCAAGTCTTCTATTCCTTTTGATTGCATGTCCTTTTGTCTCCCCATTTTAGGTGACTCTTTTTGTTTGTTTCTGTGATTACTGATGTTTCCCTTTGCAAGCTGTCTTTGTAAAGTGAACTTCTGAGGTAGGCATTCTATGGGGTTTGTGGTGTGGTGACTTTGATCTGCTTGTCTGAATGCTCTAGGTTTATCCTTTCTTCTGTTTGTGTGGGCTCTCTTGTATACTTGGGTTTTTACCTTTTGGTGGTTCCTTTGTTGATGGTCTTTGTCCTCTAGCAAGTATCCTGATGTTTGCAGCTCCCATCTCTTCTTGTATGTGATCAGTGGCAGGGTTAGGCAAAATGGATTAAGACAGCAGGAAAGTATTTTATGGGATTTAAAGTACCATCAGGTAGGGAATACAGAGGAGACTCTTTGGATATGTATAGCTTTAAGTGTGATATTTCATCCAACTAGCCACTTTTTGTAAAAGGTGAGAGATAAGGCTCTTGTTAGAGGGGAGGATTGTTAGCTGACTCCAGAAAACAGCAGTTTTGTAAAGTTAGATGATGAGATATAGTGAGAGTAAAGGATAGAAAGTAGGCATAGTGTGAGAAAGAATAGAGTTAGCCAGAAAAATAATAATGCTCAGGATTGAAGAGAAGTGGGATAAGATCCTGGAGGGTTGCTGTATAGTATGTAGAATTTTACAGAACAATTATTTACAATAGTACTGGAATAACAATAATATGACAAGAAATATATGATTTGGATACCAGAATAGAAAGTACCCAATCAAATGTTGTTTGTTATTAGAACATGGGTGAAGTTAAAGAAGGACAATTAAAATATAAGAAAGAGGGACTAAGAGAAACCCATGAAACAATGCAAACAGAGAAATAAAATGATGAAAACTAAACATTAGGAAGGGAAATAAAAACACTAATAAAATAAAAGTGGTAAAACAATGAATAATAATAATAATACACATAATAAAATGCCAGGCCTATGAGACAGCAGAGTGGCATTTGCCTCAGTTTCTCAGTTTTTGGATTTAGCCTGTGCTCCCCCTTTCGATCTGTTCTGGACCCTTTGTAACTTCAGATCTCATTGTTTCACTCGGGGGAAGACAAAAAAGGGAAAAAAAGAGAGGTTGAAAAAGAAAGAAAAAATTAATTATAAGCCTCCTATTGACTTTAAACCTGTTCAGAGATATCTGCTGGTCTTCTTAGATGCCACAGGATAAAGGGTATTGGGCTTTGCCTTTCTCCCTTCCTACAGTTTTGAGAGGATGAGGACCAGGTCTGTGCCACAATATTTACACTTTCCCGGCCGCCATCCCTGGTCCTCCAAGCTACCATGCTCAAATCAGCCAATCAGTCTCTGGGCACAAGCATGAGTCAATCTTGGGCATGCCATTTCACTCATCCACTCAGTCTCAGTTGCTCAGCTCCAATGAGATGCAGTTCCACTCAGCCACTCAGTCTCTGGGCTTCTGCAGCTTAAATCACCATCAGGGCAAGTCAGCCAGTGCTTGACAGTTCCTTACAAAGCAGCTGCCCACCATTCTTAACAAGTGAACAGCTCTTCACACAGCCCAACATTCCAACCAGTGCAGAGACTGAGTCAGGGTCCAACATGACCCAATCCCACCTTCTGCAGGTGTCAACTAGCACCTCAGTTTGTCTGGTTTGGGCATCCACAGTCCAAGTAGATGTTAACTTCCTCCATGTGTTTCCCACTTCATCTGTATAGCCCCCCAGTGACTTCCAGCATCTAGGTCCCTCCTGGAGCTGGCCATCTCTCACTTCTCTGATAGGGGAGGGAGCCAGTGATCAAACTCTCCAGCCCATATCCTGTGGCAGGTGCCAGGACAGAGGCAACTGCAGCTTTTGTCCCCATAAAAATCTCAGGGACCTTTCTGTGCCAGCGCAATCTCCTCACTGTCTGTTTTACAATGTCTTCTAAATGTTTGGCCTGCAAACTTCATATGAGCTGACATTCTGTTGGCTGTTCACACTGTTCCTCAGAAGATTCTTTACATGTTTCAGCTAAGCACAGGGAGAACAGGCCTCCACTCACACCTAACTCACTGCCATCTTCTCAATCCTTCCCTGATAGTTTCAATAGTTGTCTTGTTTCTATAAGGTTAGCTTACAAAGTAAAAGCAACATAATATACAAAAACTACACAGTTCTGGAAGAATGGCAGGCTTCTGCCTTAGAACCTGTTCCCTGCACAACACCAAAATAAAAAATAAAAACAAAACTACCACCCTCTGTCAGGATAGTCTGAACCTAGGCTTTGCACAGTATTCCCACCCACAGAAAATGTGATCCATTTGGAAATTCAGGCAATTGCAGCACAATCATCTAGTCCTCCTTCTGGAAGAACAACCTGAAAGCACAACACGGAGATCTCCACCTCAGGAGCCTGGGAGTTCCAGCAAGGCCCTGAACCTCCCAGTTTGAGAGAGCCAGTGCTCTTTTTTCCTCACTGATTCTAGAAGCTCTCAGCTTATTGGAAAATCCCATCCTAGATGGCCCTTTATTTTCTAAGCAAACTCTTCCTATAGCCACTGCTTACTTCCCCAATGATCTGAGTTCTCTTAATCAGATTTATCTGAATCAGGGGTGCATATATTTTCCAATGAGTGTTTTGAGTTTTTTCAGATACAATTCCACAAGTAGAAATGCTGGATCATTAGGAAATTTAATTTTTAACATTTTGAAGAGACTACCTAGAAATATCTATGGTTGCTGCAGTAATTTACATTCTCTACATAGTGCATGAGGCCCTGGCTGGTGAGGCTTAGTGGATTGAGCTCCACCCTGTGGACCAAAGCCTTGATGGTTTGATTTCCAGTCAGGGTACATGTGTGGGTTAATGACCATGACCATGGTGCAGGACTCATGAGAGGCAGCCACACATTGATCTTTTCTCTTTTTCTCTTTTCTTTTCCCTGCTCCCTCTCTAAAATTAAGTGACTAAAAATCTTTTTAAAAAGCAGTGCATGAAGAAATTTACACAATTCAATACTCCTTGACCATAGAAAAGAAGATATCTTTTGTAGTGGCATAGATGGGCATAGGGTTTATTATGTTAATTGAAATAAGACACAAATAAAAAAGACCATATATATTCATTAATAAGTATAATATACTGAACAAAATAGATAAACAAACAAAATCCAGAGTCATAAACAGATGACTCTGTTTAGAGACTGACAGATGTCAGAAGAGATGGGTTTGAAAGCTCTTCAGAAATAATGAAAAAATAGAAAGAAAAATGCTCATAGATAAGAAAAATGTATGATGATCAAAGAAGGGAAGAGCTAGAATAGGGAAAAGTAAGTATTGACAGAAAAAGATGACTTTGGATAATGAAAACACAATAATGTAAACTAATAATGTGTAATAAAATAGTGCACTTGAAACATTTATTGTTTTTATATCATACCAGCACTATAAATTCAATATACAATAAATAAAAACTCCCCTACATGTTTCTCTGGTTCTTGTTCTGGAATTCAAACACCAAACCCTGAGATAGAATGGCTATCCCCACAAATACATTGTCTTTCAAAAAGAAAAAAAAAGCCTTGAACTCTTGAATGTAAGTGTCATCAGTGAATTGAAGTCAGAAATTTCCAAGGTCAATTCCTACAATTCTGCCACCTTTGTGAAGAGGAGGCATTGCCCTTGAATCCCACACTGTGCTTGTCAGGATAATAACTTCTGATCAGCCACAGCCACCCCTAAGTCAGAGGAGCACAAATCATCTGAGAAACCCAGGTATTGTGGACTCATGGAGGTCTTCCAGTACCCTACGGGTTTATTTCCTTCTTTGGGAAATAGAAACATGCATTTCCATTTCTCAAGTGTGTCTTGAAAATGTTCTCTTATCTGGCACTTGGAGAAGTCTGTATTTAGTGGTGCACTGTGCAATGTTTGGGGATGCGTGCTTATCAACAGACTAAGACTCATCCTCAGTCCAGCATAGGCACTGCCCTGAATCAACTGCTCCATATTGTCCCTTCAGTTAAACTCATTATCTCACTTTTTGGCCATATTTTGTGTTTTTGTTGGCAAAATGCCCCCAGGTTGCAAACAGTTTATTTTTAATTTATATATAAATATATGTAAATTATATATAATATATTATATAATATGTAATGTATTATATAATATGCAATATATTATATATACACATATATAGAGAAAGATTTACATTTAATTATCATGAAGCTGATTTATACTTATATTGAGGCAGTTTCTCTGAAGTCTCTCATTTGGATCCAAAACCTCAACAGTGCTTTATTTGGAAAGTGAACAATTGTCATGGTTATTTGTGTTCTCCATATTTACGAAGGCCAACATTGACAGGATCAAGATCTCTTCTCTTTCGGTGTCAAATATAGAGGGTAAATTTTCAATCTATATGTTCTTTATCAGTACTACTTAACTGAATGTGAGTGCAACTTCCACTATGTGCGGTATACTTTTGGGAAATAAGACAAACCTAGAGAGGGAACTTCACTCTATGAAATTTCTTAATTACAAAGAGAATCTGTGCCACAGTAGTTAATTTTTTGTATTTAGGTAACAGTCCTCAGCAGACAGAGAAAATGTTTGGATGGTTGATTGTATATTGAAGTAAAATATTCAAGATAGAACAGAAAAATTACCTTAAATTATGTGCCATAGAATAAATAAAAGAGATATAATTAAAACTACAATTATGATGGAAGACCTGGGCAATCAAGAGATAGTGAGCAGTGTGAGGGGTTATCATTCTAATCAAGTAATGTTCAATCCACTTGTAGCTAGTTGATCACAATTGCTGTATTTTGCTACCAATTGCAAAAGACCACATAAAAGCTGTATATAGAACAAACTCTAGATAAGAGTATTGATATATTTCCCTCTGTCTGGCATCATGGGGTAAAGGATACAGAGCTGGATTCTTATTATTTTTTGATGTGAGTGTCCTTCTGTCTTTATTTCACATATGATTGAGGAAAGACAGCACTCAAGGTGCAGAGCAGAGCAGAATTGGCAACTTAGATGTTTTTGGCACAGGTTGCGGATCCTTTTGTCATTTCTGTTAAACAAAAGAAACCAAAGAAATGATGGTTCTTAGCATCTTTTATCATTTTTCTCCCTTTTATTTTTCCTGTAGGATCCACTAATTTTTAGAAGCAACATTTCTTTTTCTTCATTGTTCTTTTTTGGGGGGTTCTTTAGGAAATGACATGGTCAAGAATTGTGCCCAGGACACAGGCTATGCAGTGATATGATAAAACTTTTGAAATACTCTCAACTGGAGCAACATTTGAAAAAGCTTCTAACTTACAGTTTTTTTCTGACACTCAGGGGGAAAAAAGTACATCCTTACACAGAAGGAGCACTCTGGCACCACAGTTCTGGCTTTGCAAGGCTGTGCACTTTGCATGCAATGGTGCTACCAGAGTCTCTGAGTTTTCAATGTGAATAGTGGGTACCAGATAATTCTGCCACTTT
Source organism: Anoura caudifer (assembly GCA_004027475.1). Taxonomy (NCBI): domain Eukaryota; kingdom Metazoa; phylum Chordata; class Mammalia; order Chiroptera; family Phyllostomidae; genus Anoura; species Anoura caudifer. The sequence goes on along the minus strand of PVKU01011769.1, from coordinate 30,098 downwards.
TTCACACAGGGACATTATGCAGTAACCATAATGATCCTAGAAAAATTATTCTCATCCCTCTTTCTATGGAACCAGACAAAAGCATCTCTTAAAAATACACACAAGGGAAAAATGAGACCTTAACACTAGAAATAGTATCCATCAATATGAAGATTCTTTAGGGTCTAGCGGTCATGCTGCAGAGCTACCAAAATGTGAGATTTAAAATGAGAAAGGCATCCTCATTTGCACCTACATGAAGTTGAGTTTGTGTAAAGGGTGAGAGGATGCAAGTCCATAGTGACAGCAAAGCTTTAGTATGCTGAAATACAAATCTTGTGTTAAAGCAAGAGCAAAGCTGATAGGTGTATCTGTCATATATAAAATTTTTTTCAGCAAAACTTTTTCATCTTTATGTGGTTTGTTGCCCTTTATTTCCTCAATAATTGTTGTCAAGCCCCAAGTCACACAGGTTTTCTGATAGCACTATTAGCACCAAACAATAGATATCCTCTCTAAGTTCTGAATAAGAAACCTAGTAGATTTCTTATGACAAACAGGAATTCCTCATGCTGTTAACAATGATTTTGTTGCTAGGCAATTTCCAGGACTGTAGACAAAGCAAGGAAACAAGAACAGCTTAGAAATCTCTTGTTTTGTTGTGGACTTTTGGCCAATTCTTTTATGACAAACTATTAATACATGTATAAATTTCCTTGACTATCATAATTGGAAAATTCTCCCCCAGCCATTACACTCAAATTATGCATTTAAAACTCAGTCTTTTCTATCTTGTGTCCATCTGTCCCTCCACACATGTTCTGAAAGCCTGTAAGTTTTGGGGTAAGCTTAAGATGCCAATTCTTTGGTGGTTCATGGTGATGTTGCATACAATGGATCCATCCCTGGTTCACTGAATGTGAAAATGATAATCGCTTGTTCCTAAGGAGGGTTCTCATATCCAGGGTCCACCAAAAGTGTCCCATATTGTCTATGGTACCAAGTTTCCATGTGGAACTATTTAAATGACTAACAGTCTATTCACCTATATGGTATTCAGTACCATTCAGCATATCCTAATGCAAAGATTTGCTATGTGATCACAGGACACCATCTGAACAAAAATTGACACTGTTTACCTCCAGATTGTGTGAAGGGAACAAACCCTCATCGCCATGGGCTTTAACTTGCTTATATGAAAAGGAGATAATAAAGTAATCTAGTATAACACCAGCCATGACAGGTTACTTCTCTGATGTCTAGTTCTCTAGAAGATACAATTGGACCTGCTGTCGCTATGCAGGTCCATGTATTTCTACTCACATTTGGAAATCCATTGGTCTATTTCTTCACAGGTCTGTTGACATTCTGAGTCTGGAAATGCACATTGAAAGCAACCTGTCATGTATTCTGAGATGTCATCCTTGGAGTCCTATTTCTTTTCTTATATGTGGAGCCAAATTAGGGATCTCTGAAAGTGGCAATGAAGCTCTAGGCCAAATCAAATATTTGGGATGAATTTGGGTTAATTCCTCTTGTAGGAATGCATGTGATACACCTGCTACCACCTGACATGTTGTGATTCACTTGGCATAGCTCAGTGAAACAAGTGGACACAATCCTGGGCTTTAGCTTTAGTCAAAGTGTCAGTCACCTTAGACATCAATGAAGTCTCTTTTCTATATGTTAGAGATGGTATCCTCAGAACCTTCTGTGCATCTGGATGCATTTCCAAATGCTGACCCAAAAGATGGGTTACAATACCATGTACTTAATTAATTGTTTATCTATAATAAACTCATCATATGTCTACAGAACATGCCTTTACAAAGAGCATATAAGTGTATATGAAAAGGGCCTGGCATAACCCTGCACTTAGTCTGAGATATTCTAGAGGTGGGATCTCTTTTTTCCCACTGAAGCAGTTGGCCTAGCCCTGCTACTCTCCACCCTCACATTTATCGTCACTGATCTGTGCCATACAGACAACTTATGGCCAGAATTTATGAAGTGAGCTCCCCACAGTTAGTTGTACAAAGACTGCTGCAAGCACCCTGATGAGAACACCCCATTTCCTATTACCAGGGTATTTTTTTTTACTCTCCTTGATCTCAACTGCTACACCATTGGGAGTTATGAAGCACTGGTGATGTAGAGAATTTCATATTCAAACTTGAACCTGCCCCTGATAGGGGATGAAAACCTAAAGTGGAGGACTTGTTGATTGTATTCTCATTTGTAAAGTGCTGTGGAAACATGGGAAGGAGGTGGGGAGGGCTTTGCTGTTGGTGAGGCATGGAGGGGAGGCAGAAACTACTTAAAAACAGTAGAAAAAAATGATAGAAATTCTGTACCTATAGCCATTTACAGTATAATTTTTCTATGAAAATATGTATTCCTGTAAATAATAGTGAACTGTGAAGGTTATTGAATTTATTCCTAAGCCTTTAGAAAAAGAATAATAATTAATAGGACAATCAAAATAAAAAAGAACATGATTAGGAAGCACTTCAAAGGTCATTTTTTAACATTTTTAGTAAAATGTATTGGTGTAGCATTAGGTATAAAATTATAAATATTTCAAGTGTATAATGCTATATAATAAGGCATATGTCTATTGTCTTGTGCCCACCACACTAAGTGAAGTCACCTAATGCTTCCCATCAAAGTTAAAGGTGGTATGAGTTGTCTTTTCAAATAATGTTATTTTACTTTTTTACTTTCTTAACTTTCTTTATTGTTGTTCAAGTACAGTTCTTATTTTTTAAATACTGTATTGTCAACCATTTAATAACTCCCACATCCAGGAGGCCAAATTGCTTTGAGTGTTACACTGAAAGATTGTGAGTTTAATTGGTCAGGACACGTACGTATGTTGCAGGCTTGATCCTCACTCAAGGTGCAAAGAGAGGCAATTGATTAGTGTTTCTCATTACAATATTTCTCTTCATATCTCTCTCTCTCTCTAATGAATTTGATGCCAGGTATTATGATCCCTCCTACTTTGTTCTTCTTTCTCATAATTGCTGCAGCTGTTTGGAGTCATTTATGGTTCCATATAAATTTCTGAAATGTTTTTTCTATATCTGTGAAATATGTCATTGGTACTTTAATAGAGATTGCATTGAATGTATAAATCATTTGGGGTAGAATGGACATTTTGATGATGTTAATTCTTCCAGTTCATGAATATGGTACATGCTTCCATTTGTTTATGTCTTCCTTAATTTCATTCTTCAGTATTCTGTAGTTTTCTGAATACAGGTTTTTTACATCCTTGGTTAGGTTTATTCCTAGGAACTTTATTTTTCTGGTTGCTGTATCAAATGGCTGTTTTATCCTGATTTCTGTTTCAGATATTTCCTTGTTGGTGCACAAAAATGCCTTTGATTTCTGAATATTGACTTTGTATACTACAGTTTTGCCAAATTCATTGATTAAGTCAAGTAGATTTTTGGTGGAGTTTACAGAATTTTCTATGTATACTATCATGTCATCTGCAAAAATGAGTTTTACTTTCTCCTTTCTAATCTGGATGCCTTTTATTTCTTTTTTCTTATCTGATTGTTGTGGCTAGGACTTCCAATACTATGTTGAATAAGAGTGGTGAAGGTGGACATCCTTGTCTTGTTCCTGACCTTAGTGGGAAAGCTCTTAACTATTTGCCCATTGAGTATGATGTTGGCCATAGGACTCTCATATATGGCCTTTATTTTGTTGAGGAATGATCCCCCTATTTCCACTTCGCAGAGTGTTTTTATCATAAATGGGTGCTGTACATTATCAAGAGTTTTTTCCACATCAATGAATATAATCATGTGATTTTTGTCTTTCATTTTATGTGATGTATTACATTTATTGATGTGTGAATATTGTACCATCCTTGCATCCCTGGGATGAATCCTACTTGATCATTGTGTATTGTATTGCTGGATGTGGTTTGCCAACATTTTCTTGAGGATTTTAATGTCTATGTTCATCAGTGATATTGGCCTGGAATTTTCTTTATTTGTTATGTCTTTATCTGCTGTTGGGATTAGGATGATGCTCCTTCATAAAAAGAAGTTGGGAGAGTTCCATCTTCTTCAAATTTTTAGAATAATCTCTGAAGGATGGGGGTTAGCTCTTCCTTTAATGCTTTGTAAGATTCTCCTGTGAAACTGTGTCTGGTTTAGGGCTTTTGTGTGTCAGAAGATTTTTGATTACTGCTTCAATTTCATCAGCTGTTATTGGTCTGATTGAGATTTCTGCCTCTTCTTCATTCAGTTTTGGAAGATTATGTTTTTGTAGAAATTTGTCCATTTCACCCAAATTTTCAAATTTCTTGGCATATAGTACTTTGTAGTAATTTCTTACAGTCTTTTGTATTTCTGCCATATCAGTTGTAATCTCTCCTCTTTCATTTCTCATTGTGTTTATTTGGGTCCTCTCTCTTTTTTTGTCAATGAGTCTGCTTAAAGGCTTGCCAAGTTTATTTTTTCAATGAACCAGCTCCTGCATTTATTGATCTTTAAAATTGTGCTTTTAGTTTCTTATGTCATTTAATTCTGCTCTGATCTTGGTTATTTCCTTCCTTCTACTTGCTCTGGGCTGTGTTTGTGTTATTCCTTGAGTTCTTGTAGTCACGGGGTTAGGTTGTTTATTTGAAATGTTTCTATCTTTTTAGGTAGGCCTGTATCCCTGAAAACATCACTCTTAGGACTACCTTCATTGTGTCCCATAAATTTTGGATTATTGTGAGTTAATTTTCATTTGTTTCCAGAAACTTTCTGATTTCTTCAGTAATTTCTTTCTTGATCCATTCATTGTTTAATACCATGCTCTTCAATCTGCATGAGTTTGAGTGTTTGGGGTTTTTTTTCCTTGAGTTTGGTTTCTAGTTTCAGTCCCTTGTGGTCAGAGAAAATGCTTGATATGATTTCAATTTTTTGAATTTGTTGAGACCTCTTTTGTATCATATCATATGGTCTGTTTTTGAAAATGTTCCATGTGCATTTGAAAAGAATGTGTATTTTGCTTCTTTAGGTTGAAAGGCTTTATATATATCAGCTCCATTTGATCTAGGATATCGTTCAATTCCACAGTATCTTTGTTGATATTTTGTTTGGAGTATCTATCCATTTTTGACAGTAGGGTGCTGAAGTGCCCTACTATAATTGTCATTTTTCATACTTGTGTACCTCTCTCTCTGTCTCTCACTGTTTTTCTTCCTTTTCTTAAGGCAGTGTCTTTAGCATATGCTGCAGAGTCAGTTACGTGGAGGTGTATTCTTTTAGACTCCTTTTGTCTGGGAAGCTCCTCATTTGGCCTTCCATTTTAATTGAGAGCCTTACTGGATAAACTAGTCTTGATTGCAGGCATTTGGGTTTCATTACTTGGAATATTTCTTGCATTCTCTTTTGGCTTGGAACATTTCTATTGAGAAGTGTGCTGCTAGTCTTATTGGGGCTCCCTTGTATGTTACTTTCTGTTTCTTCCTTTGCCGCCTTTATGATTCTCTTTTTATTTTGGAATTTTCCATTTTAATTATGTGTCTTGAAGTAGGCCTCTTTTTGTTCTTCTTGATTGGAACTCTCTGTGTTTCCTGGATTTGTGTGACTTTTTGTCTCATCAAATTACAGAAGTTTCCAATCATTACGTTTTCAAAAAGGTTTTCTATCCCTTGTTCCTCTTCTTCTTTTTCTGGTATCCCTATTACACAGATATTATTATGTTTCATGTGGTCATGCATTTCTCTTAACCTCTCTTCATTCTTGCTCAGCCTCTATTCTTTTTCTTGCTGTTTGTGTGTGTTTTTTTGTAACCTTGTTTTCTGGCTTGCTGCTCTGATCCTCTGCTTCATGTAGCCTGCTTTTGATTCCTTCTCCTGTGTTCTTCATGTCAGATACTATATTCTTCATTTCCTCTTGGCCCTTGTTTATAGTTTCTATTTCCTCTTTCATGTTAAGATAGTTTGCAGTGATTTCGTTGTAGTTTCCCTGTAGTTTTTGGTAGTTCTCTGTGAGGTCATTGAGCTTCCTTATAACCCTAGCTTTGAACTCAATCTCTGATAGTTGAGTTGACTCTGTTTCATTTAGCATTCTTTCTGAGGCTTCCTCCTTTCCTTTCATTTGGAGTGTTTCTTTGTCTTCCCATTGTTTGTGAGACTGTTCTTGTTATCCTCTGCTTCTTAAATTGATCTGTTCTGACTCCCTGGGTTTCTGGTGTGAACCTCAATGGTAGAAAACCTGTGACATTCAGTGGTGAAGTTTCCTTGATCTCCTCAGCTTGCTTGTCTTGGGCTGTCATTTATGTTGGTCCTTTGTATTTCTTTGTGTTTTGATTGTTGTTGGGTCTTTCTTTGGTGGGTCCTTCCCTCCAGCTGGTTAACTGAGGGTTACTCTGTTCACCACATCTTGTATTCTGCTGTGCAAGTGTGGACAGGTTGTGTTGAAGCTGATTCTTCTGTGTGTATGAGGTTTTGAGTCTTCTTTCTCACTCTTTTTCAGTTGTTCATTCCTGGTAGTTTCTCCACCATTTAGTTGTATTTCCACATCGGTTCTTGGTTGAGGTTAGTGTGGCTTCCACTCCCTCCTTCACCTTCTTCCATTGTTATCTATTAGTGGATTTTTGTTGGTGGGTTGCCTCTTCCAGCAAGTATTTTTGCATTCACAGCTCCCACCTACACTTTTTCTGATCAGTTGGAGTGGGAAATCAAAATGGTTTGACATCAGGAGTGTATTTTATGGTATTTAAAGTACTAACACATAAAGAAGAGATAGGAGATACTTTGGATATGTATAGTGTTAACTGTAATATTTCACTCAACTAGCCACTTTTCAAAAAGGGTGGGAAAAAGATAGACTCTTATTACAGGTGGAGAAGGAATGTGAGCTGGATCTAGAAAATGGTGAGCTTGTGGGAGGTCAGATTATGAGATAAAGTGGGAGTAAAGGATACAATATAAGTGCAGTGTGCAAGAGAATAGAATCGACCACCACAGTAATAAAGTTCCTGAAAGAGCAAAGTGAGCTAAGATCCAGGAGGTGTGCTGTGTAGTATATACAATTCAATGGAGGAGCAATTATTTACAATAGTAATGGAGCAACAATCATATGACAGAATCTATGTGATCTGAATAACAAGAATAGGAAGTAAAGGACCTAGAGTAGTGTGCTTTTGGAACACAAGTAAAGAGAAAGTCGGAAAATTAAAATTACACTTTGAGAGAGAGAAGGGAAACTTGTCAAATAATGCAATTTATCAAATCAAGCAAAGAAGACTAAACAGAAAAAAGAGGAATACAAAAATATAAATAAAATAAAAGATTGAGAATAATGAAGAAATAAGCATGATACAAATGTACAATAACTTGCAAGTTCTCTGGGGTGGTAAAGTGAAGTTTGTCTCACTGTGTGAGTTGTTGGATGACCCCTTTTTGGGTCAAACTCTGGCTTTTTCACAGATCTAGGTTTTATTCTCACTTTTGGGAATAAAAAAAGTAACAAAGGAAAAATAAATGAAAAAGGGAAGGATGGAAGGTAGGCAGGAAGAATAAAAAAAGGAAAGGTAGAGGGAATTTTAACAAAAAAAAATTCAAAAGAGGCTTCTGCTGGCTTTAAACCAGCCAAGCCAGTTCTGCTGGTATTCCTGGCTGCAGCAGGATGAGGGGGAAAGGGTTTTTGCTTTTCTCCCTTCCTCAGCCACACTCTTCCCAGTTTTCCAGGCTCCAGCCCAGCTCCTCAGTTCCCTACCAGTCCCCCAGCACCCTTCTGTGCCCAGCCTACACCTTCAGTCCACCAGTTGCGCTGTACTTGAGGTGCACCAATTAGGGGCAACTCACACATCACCTTCTCACTCTTTGCTGTCCCAGATGCTAGAGAATCTCAGAGCCCCTTTCAGGGTAGTTCAGTGCCCCCACTGAGTTAAGTCTTTCTGGGTATTGCTGACTCCCTGAGCCCTGCAGCTCTCCTCCTAGGGGCTGTCTCTGCCTTCCTCTTAGAGAGCCAGTTGGCCTTGCAGGGCACTGGGAGCAGGAACCATGCGGGAGGTACTTCTGAGCTTTGGGTCAGGTCTGCTCCATTCTTGGGCTGTGGACCTGAGTGCTGAGCCTCCGCTGCTGTGGTGGAAGGGGCTGTGGGATACATTTTGCATGTTCCCCAGGCTTCTGGTGCAAGGACATGGCCAGGAGGAGGTATGAGTGCAGAAGGCAGGGGCAGGGGCACAGAAGGTGGGGGCAGCTGCTGCAGAGAATTCCCCAAACAGCCACCGAGGGCCTCTTTTTCTCATCTTTTTGAAAAATTCCTGCTATTCAAGTTTGCTTCTCCAAACAAATGCATGGCTTCTCACATAGCCTAACTATCTAACCAGACAAGGGACTGAAAGAGTCAGGGTCTCTCACTGATAGAATCCACAGTCTCTGTGGGTACACACCACCCCTCCATATTTGTCATTTTGTGCTTATTCCCCCTGTGACTTCAAGCATCCAGGTCCCTCCTGGTACTGCTCAAACCCTCTTTAGCAGGAGAGGGAGCCTGTGACCTGGCTCTCTCCCAAGAATTTTGTGGCAAACACACAGGGTTCTGGGCCTGGGGCAGGAGCCCCCCTGGTCCCTGCACTTGTTCCAGGGACCTTATTGTCCTGAAGAATTCTCCTTACTGTCTGATTTTTCAATATCCTCTACAATTTTTGGTCTCCAATCTTCATATATGCTGGGATGCTGTTGGCTGTTCACTCTGTTCCTCAGAAGATCAGGTAGGTGTTTCACCCATGTGTAGAAGGAAGAAGACTCTGCTCCCACCTAACTCTCTGCCTTCTTCACCACAGTCACCTTAATGTTTTAAAATGTTGAAGCAGATATGTATTTTTTGTTTAATTCATACTTAATTATAATGTATAATTCTTTGAACTCATTAATAAATTCTTATTTTTAAGATTTTATTTAATTTTTATTTATTTAATTTTTAGAGAAGAAAGGGAGATAGAAACAAAGGGAGAGAACATCAATGTGTGTGTGCCTCTTGTGCTTCTCCTACTGGGGATCTGCCCCCAACCCAGGCTTGTGCCCTGACTGGTAATTGAACCAGCAACCCTTTGATTCACAGGCTGGTACTCAATCCACTGAGCCACACCAGCCATGGCATACTGAAAAATACTGTTTGCTATTATTCTGTTCAGAATGGTGGCACCTGTGTTTGTTAGGAATATTTTTCTTTTCCCTTTGTTTGTCTTTCTTTGGTTTTCTTATCAGATTAGTACTGGCCTCATAATATGGATTTGGAAGTGTTATTCTATAGTTTTTTAAATAATTTGAAGAGAAAATGTACTAATTATTATTTAAATATTTCATAGGCTTCACCTGCAAGTCATGTGGTCCTGGTACTTTGAGTTTTGCTAGGAGTTTTTATTACTGGTTCAATTTCTTGCTAGAAATCTGTCTATAGAGATTGTTTCTAGTTGAGCTTTGGGAGGCTGCATGCTTTTCTGAAAAAAAATCTATTTCATCTAGATTGTTAAATATGTTGGTATGTAATGGTTTGTAATATTTTTTAAACCTATGGCATTGGATGAGATTTTCATTTTTATTTTTATTTTATTTATTTTTGTTCCTTTTTGATGGGTCTTACTATTGGGTTGTCCATTCTATTTATTTTCCAATAAATCAGGCTTCATTTTATTATTTGATATCTTGTATTTTTGTTTTACTCATTTGTACTCAGATCTTTCTTATAAATTTTCTTCTACTTATGTGTTTGAATCTTTTTATGTGTCTCACTTCTTCAGGCATAAATTTAACATAAATTTTTGGTCTATTTCCCAGCACTTTTTTTAGCTGTATATACCTATACTCTTTTAACATTTAACTGCTTTACTATACTAAATTTTGTTAGGTTGTTTTTCCAGTTGTGTGAGTCTCAAGGTAGATTTTGTTTTCTCTTTCTTTTCCTCTTTGATCTATTAATTTTTTAGAAGCATGTTGTTTCAACAACATCAAATTACCCATACCACCCAAAGAAACTTACACATTCAATGCAATCTCTGGTAAAATATCAAGGACATAATTCACAGATATAGAATAAACATTTCAAAAATTTATTTGGAACCATAAATGACCCTGAAAGCCTGCAGCAATTTTGAGAAAGAACAAAACAGGAGGGATCACAATATCTGGCATCAAACTATTTTACAAAGCCATAGTAATCAAAACACTCTGGTGCTGTCATAAGAACAGACACATAGATCAATGGAAGAGAATAGAGAGGCCAGAAATAAGCCCAAGTCTCTATGGTCAATTAATATTCACCAAAGGGGCAGAAACTTAAAATGGAGTGGAAATAACCTCTTCAGTTGATGGTGTTGTGATGTCTGTACTGCTACAAGCAAAAAATTGAAACTCGATCAACTTACACCATACACAAAAATAAACTCCATATGGTTAAAACACTTAAATGAGTTACAACACCATAAAGGTCCTAGAGAAGACCACAGGCAGGAAAATCTCAGATATTCCACCCAGCAATATTTTCACCAATATGTTCCCTAGAGCCAGGTCCGTAAAGGAAAGAATGAACAAATGGGGCTTCATCAGAACAAAATCTTCTGCATGGATAAACAAAGCATTAACAAAGTGAAAAGGAAACCAACCGTGTTTGAAAATGTATTTGCCAAGGATACCTCAGATAAGGTTTTGATCTCCAAAGTATATTTTCATTTATTTTTTTGTTTTTTAATTATTTTATTGCTGTTCAAGCACAGATGTCAACATTTACCTCTTATCACTCCCCACCCCAGCCATCCTCGCCTCCCTCCCATGATTCCATTCTCTTTTGGTTTTGCACATGTGTCCTTTATTGTCTTTTCCTGAATGCCTTCCCTCCATTCTCTCCATTATGCCTTGCCACCTCCCCTCTGGTTAGTATCAGATTCTTCTTCATTTCAATGTCTCTAGTTATAGTTTGCTTGCTGGGGTTTTTTATTAGGTTCCACATAAACATTTTCATCTTTTTAAAAGCTATTTATTTTGGAGGGACGGGAAGGTAGGGAGAAAAACAGAGAGAAATATTTATTTGCACTCACTGACATTCTCCAAATAGGGCCATGGCCTGCAACTCAGGCATGAGCCCCTACTAGAATGGAACCAGAGACATTTAGGTTCACAAGATGATGTCCAACATGCTGGGACACATCAATCATGGCTCTACTTGTTTTCATCTTTCTCAACTTCTGATGCTCTCAATTAATCTGTTTCTTCCTCTTCTCTATCTTTTTGTAGGGTTGAGATTCTAGAGGCATTTATTCTGTATGGACCAAGGTGCTGCCAAATATTTTATGATGTGGAAGGAAGCTAAAAATAAATTATTTCACTTAAAATGTCAATAATTTATGCACATAAGAGCCCCAGTGTGAATGCATGCACTGTGAATGTTGGGGATTAGCTTTCAAAAATATTCATATGTTGTGTGGGTTTCCAGGTGCTGTAAGCTGTGGATGTGGCCTTTGAGATGTATCAAAGTGTGTCCTTTATGAGGTACTCAGTGAAAAGCATTTGATATGATATATTTTGTCCTGCTCTATCTGATAAATATTGCATGGGATTTGTTAGACTCCAAAGGTTGGAAGCATTCAGAAAGAAACATTGGGACTTCTAAAGAGAGGTATATCCTGTGTGAAGAGATAGAAAGAGCCGAAGTTTAAAAATAGACCCAGTTTCAGAGAACCTGGAGCAAGAGGCACTGATGTGTCTTGCTTGGGCATCTTCTTGGGATGTCTCACCTGAGGAAGCTCAGTCTTCACTCAGAATCAAGGGGAACCAATACTGCTGTTTTTGCATACTGGTGTTTTCAGATTCTGGTCTTTTGACAAAAAAAAATAGTTGAGTGAAAAAATACATAGAAACAGGGCTGGTAAGGATCAAATGAACAAGGCTCTTGTTAGTTGGAAGTTAAATATGTCGGGGGGGAGGAGGGGGCTGTCACAAGTTGGAAGGTAGGCTGACATGGGTGAGACTGGATTCAGTTGGAAGACAGGGAAAAGCATGCAGGGCTGGAGTACTTGAGCCAAGGTAAATGGTGTGTGGACTTGTCAGTTTGAAAGCAGAGACATATGGGCAGGAATAGTATCAGTTTGAAGGCAGGAAGAGGTATGGTGCTGCTGTCAGTTTGAGGAAATGGAATTTGGACAGGGCTAGAATGAATCAGAAATAAATGTAAGGTGTATGGAATTTCTATTTGTTGAAATTCTGGGAGAGATGGAAGGACTGACATTAGTTTAATTATTTTTTTCTTGTAAATGCTGTTACAGATTTGCCCAGATTTATTTTTGGTATGTAGTACTTTCTGATTTTTGAAGACCGCTTATTGAAAAGACTTTCTAAAATTGTTGCCACTTTGTTTTATTTTCTTTAACCAATGGTGTTTTGCTTATGCACGATCACTACAAACTGTACTATCTTCAACCTGTGCCTATGGAGAACATGGGACTTGACTTTGAGAAGTTCTGACCTACATAGTTGATCATACAGACACTAGTTAGAGTCCCTGAGAGCCCCTTCTCTTTTCCAGCTTTCTCCTTGATCTTTTTAAACATCCTTTCTGTACCCTTTGAGAGATGGCTGTGGAAATAGATTGTTTCTGTGATTTGGTTCAATGCCACTGACACTGAACCAAGTGACATTCAAGCCACTTGTTGGGAGCCACCTGTAAGCTGCTTGTATGTCTCTTTCCTCCAGAGCCTTGAAGTTGGTGATTTGTCAGTTGTGATGCAGGAGGATGAATTTCAGTGTGGTAGCACCACTGGGGTGATTGTGCAGGTGTGTGGGGCATCAGCAATCAGCCTATTTTCTGGAGATTGGACCTGCAGGACTATTGAGAGAGAGGCTCCCCGCATCTACAAGGACACCTGGAAGGGTTGAACTGCACTTGCTCATGCTGCCCCTTCTCCCAGTGGGAACCAAAGACCAAACGGTGATGCTGCCTGTCAACAGCAGATGTTGATGCCTGGAGTCTGCTCCAGAGGTGCCTACTGACTCTAATATATGGGGTGGATGGACAGGGCAGCACACACCTTGCCGCCTTTGCTCCTGGGGTCCTTTGCTTCCTTGGCAGGGCCTCTGAAATATTTAAGTCCTGATCTGAAGATGTGAAGAGAAAGGCCAGCCTCTGCCTACATGGGTTCTGGCTGCTGTCTGACTCCCCCAAGTGTGTGTGGTCCTGGGCACTTGTCACCAAAGTACACTTTCTTGCCAAGTCAAATTCCAGAGGTTGGGACAGCCATGGGCTCTGCATAGAGGCACTCAGAGGGCAAGACTGTTTGAACATGGGTAAATCTGGGTCTCAGCCATTGGATTCAATTTTTTACACACTTTTCTCCAAAATCCCCAGTTTGTGGAATGCAGTGAGATGTCCTGTGGGTGAGGAAGGCAGAACACTGTTCTTGTCTTCCCTACTGTCTTGTCCACTTCTTCCTATTCCCAAACCCTACCTAGCTGACCAGTTGAGCACCTGTCCATACCTGGTCTTCAAGAACCGTGACCCATGGCTTTTTGCTTTACAATGTGCATCACTGGCTGCCTGGATGACTGTTTACCTGGGAGATGAAGTCAACAAATTTAGCAGTCCTGGACTTAGACTAGTGCAGACAGCAACTGGAATGAAAAACTGACACTTCAGTCCCATACTTGCCAAGTTGCTCACTTAAAAATACTGCACATAGGATTGTTAAGCTTTCTTCAAGTGGACAGGGGTGGAAGGCAGGCACATAAATGTTATGTAATACTTTCTATTTTTTTTTGCAAAAATGGCTGGTATACATCAGCCTGCCACTTGCAGTTGTACAATACAGTGATTCAACATTTACTTTGCCTATATTGCAATCAGCACACAATATTTGTTCAGTGGTCTCCATGCAAAATTATGACTAGGGTATTAAAATTATACCTCTCTTTTTAAAAAACAGTGAACACATAACCATGTGTCCTATCATCATTGCAATGATTACCATTACTGTTACTGCATATCTTTTATGGATGCTTCACAGTGGCATCTGCTACTATAACACAAAGAAACTCCATTCAGGTTTTTCTGCCCACAAAGGGTACCCAGTTGACCCCTTCCTTTGTGGAAATTTCTACATTGGCACAGAACAGTTGCCCCAGGTGGCAACCCTCTTTGACTTTTCCAAGTTCATCAAATGGCCTTTGTGTTTCCCCTGTAGAAGCACAGGGGAGGAGTCATTCTTGACATAGTGAACATCCCAGACACAGGGGTTTGGGAACAGAAAAGGAAGAAAGGACAGAAAGGAGACAGAGCAAGGAGGAGAGAGGAAGAGAGAGAGAGCATAAAGTTTCCAAAGTCCTCTTCTGCTGCCACTATACTACAGGACACCTAGCTGCAGAGTGACTGGCCATGTTTCCAACTTGGGGGGCTCAGTATGGAGCACAGTAGTCAGTCCCTAGCAGACTGGTGGTCACTTTTTTAGTTTTCAGAGGAAAAAGGTCAACCACATGGCTGGGCTGAGAGTGACAGGAGATATGGAGGGCTGATAGAGGCAAGCAGGGAAAGGGTATAGGGAATGAGAGGAATGGGAGAGCACTATGTGCATTGGAGAGTAGAAGGCAGTTTAGAGGTTCATGGTAGGTATTCATAACAGCCATTGCAACTGTTTTTCATTTCTTCATACCATTTATAAATAACACATAGAATATCTCAAAATCGATTTCTTTCATGTACATATGAAATGATGTCACATTTTCAGAATATTGATGCCTGGTGAAGCAGAAATGTAAATATGTGAATATTGCCCACTCCTCCCCCACCTTCACTTTTATTTCCTGCAAAATTCCAGTGGCAATGTACTGGCTGAACCTTGTTTAACTCTACAGCTTATTTTTTCTTAGGTTCTGGGGACAGAAAACTTTAAAAAAAAACAACAACAAATCACTCAGTATAATACCCATTCCTAGTGTTATTAAGTATGTAGCTTCTGTGATGTTCTCACTCTCCCTCCATTGTCACCTCCACTCTTACCCTTTCCCAACCCATCCTACCCCACCTCACACCACACCACCATTACCAACACCACCACTCTCACAGTCCCAGCTCCAGACCACCCAAACTGCTGTCTCACTCTAGGGTTTCACTCTTCTGGCTATGACATAAGTATGGAATCATACTATGTCACCTTTGATGACTGGGCTCATTTCATGTAACACAAGGTTTACTACAGTTAGAGTCCCCATGTTTGTGCTTGTATTATTGATTTGTTCCTTTTTATGACTTCAAAATTTCCCATCCTAAGACTTTCATTTAAAAAAATCGATGATGGATTTTTCCACTTGCTGCCAAATCTGAGGCCCCATTCTGCCTTTGAGAAAATACAAGTCAAACAACCTGATTATAGAAAAAGAAGAGGGAAGCATACAGATATCATTTCACTGCTCGTGGTCCTACAGGAAAGCACTGAGAACTCTAAAGTCTGGGTGAACCACATTCCTTTTATGCTATGAGGCTTCATCTGCCCCTGACATGGAGGAAAATAATCTGATGAATGTTACTTGTCTCCACTTTGGAGACACTGTGCAGGAACAACATCCACAATAAGATATGATTTTAAAATTAAGATACAGCTTGTTCTTTGTTTCTCTTTAAACTGAATTGTGATTCTCTCTTTTTGGGTATTCCATGCTTAGAAAAGTGACAACTACTTCAAGATTTCAGGAGGACAGCCCATTTGGCACAGGAATCTTAAATGACTCAGGAAAAACCACATCAGTTTTGATATTAAATACCCGACAGATGACTCAAAGCAACATTGAAAAAGGTACACATAAGAACCATGGGATACAATGGTAGAGATTCTACCTGTGTATTTTTTTCACACAGAAAACTGTAGCCCAACTAAGACATGCCTGTACAGCCTACTACATGACCTGGACCAAACAGTTTTGTGAAAGTCAGAATGAATATAAAACTAAAGACCCACTTTCTGTCACCCAGTTCATTTTGCTTGGATAAGATAGAAAGGAATTCTTTGATTCCTTCCAAATCACTAGTGAATCAACTGTCTCCTACCAAGCTGTCCCTGAGGAAATAAATTTTGCAGTGATTTTAAGCCCAGGACAATGGACTCATTTCAGAAAAGATGAAAGAAATGGTGTCTTATATAATATGTACTGTTTTCACCATTATGCAGAAGAATCATTCTAAAATATCAATTCCAAAGAGTGTGTGAGAGAATGAGCTACTGACATGCTATTACAACAGAAAATGAGTGATGGCCAGCATAGGACTATGCAATCATTGAAGAAGAGTAAGCTGCTAGGGAAGAGTTTTCTCATGTGTAGATTTTCAAGCAGAAAAGTATAGCCCAACAAAAACATGCATGTATGGCCAACTACAAGATTTCAAACAAACAGTTTTGTGAATATCAAAATGAGTAACAAACTAAAGGTCCATTTTCTGTGACCAAGTGCATTTCCCTTGAATAAGAAGGAAAAGAACTGTTTGATCTTCAAAGTGACTGGTGAATCAACTGACTCCTAAAAGGCTATTTCTGAGCAAACACCTTTTATAGTGTTTTTAAGACCAGGATAATAGACTTATTTCAGAAAAGATGAAAGAAATGGTGTCTTATATAATATGTACTGTTCTCACCACTATGTAGAGCAATCATTCTGAAGTATCAATTGTGAACAGTGTGTAAGAGAGAATGAGCTACTGATATGATTTTCCATCAGCAAATGAGTGAACGCTAGCACAGGACTATGTGATCTATGAAGGAGAATAAGCTTCTATGGAAGAGTTTTTGGCTGTGTATTATTTCAAGCAAAAAGTGTGGCCCAACTAAGACATGCATGTACAGCCTACAATGTGATTTGCAACAAATACTTCTGTGAATGAAGAAATGAATATCAAACAAAAGGTTCACTTTCTGTCACACAGTGCATTTTCCTTGGATAAGATAGGAATTGTTTGAACCTTTCAAAAAAACTTGAAAATCAACAATCTTCTATCAAGCTGTTTCCGAGAAAACACTTCTCATACTGTTTTTAAGCCCAGGAAAATGTACTCATTTCCTAAAATATAAAAGAAATGGTGTCTCCAATTATGCATACTGTTTTCATCATTCTGTTGAAAACTCTTTCTGAAAATCAATTCTGAAGAGTGTGTGAGATGGAATAAGCTACTGACATTATTTTCCTTTAGCAAATGAGTGAAGCCTATCATAGACCATGTGATCTTTGAGGGGAATAAGTTGCTATGGTAGAGTTTTCTCCTATTTTTTCCAAGCAAGAAAACCTAGCCCAACTAAGACATGCATGTAAATCCTACAAAATAATTTGGACAAACAGTTTTGTGAATGTCCAAATGAATATCAAACTAAAAGCCCACTTTCTGTCACCCGCTGCATTTTCTTTGCATAAGATAAAATGGAATTGTTTCAACCCTTCCAAATCACAGGTAAATCAACTGTTGCCTACAAAGCTGTTTCTGAGCAAACTACTTTTGCAGTGTTTGTAAGCCCTGGAAATGGACTCATTTCAGAAAAGAGGAAAGAAATGGTGTCTCCAATAGGCATAATCTTTTCAGCAATCTGTTGAAGAATTTTTCTGAAATATCAATTCTGAAGAGTGTGTGGAGCAGAATAAGGTACATGCATGATTTTCCATCAGCAAATGAGTGAACATTAGCATAGGACTATGTGATCTATGAAGGAGAATCTGCTGCTATGGAAGAGTTTTCTCATTTATTTTTTCAAGCAGAAAAGCATAACCAACCTAAGACATGCAGGTACAGTCTACGATGTCATTTGGAACAAAGTGTTCTGTGAATGTCAAAAATGAATATCATGTGTGCAGAAAACTACACAACACTGAAGAAAGAAATCAAGGAAGACACAAACAAATGGAAACACATACCGTGTTCATGGATCATAAGAATTAACATCATCAAAATGTCCATACTACCCAAAGCTCTTTACAGATTCAATGCAATACCTATTAAATTTCCAATGGCATATTTCACAGACACAGAACAAACACTTCAAAAATTTATATGGAGCCATAAACGACCTTGAATAGCTGCAGCAGCAATTTTGAGAAAGAAGAGCAAAGTAGGAGGGATCACAATACCTGACACCAAACTGTATTACAAGGCCACTGTAATCAATCAGCCTGGTACTGGCACAAAAACAGGCACATGGACCAGTGGAATAGAACAGAGAACCCAGAAGTAAACCCAATTCTCTACAGTCAATTAATATTTGACAAAGGAGGCAGCAACATAAAAATGGAGTAAAAGTAGCCTCTTCAACAAGTGGTATTGGGAGAACTGGACAGCTACATGCAAAAAAATGAAACTTGAACACCAACTTACACCATGCACAAAAACAAATTCAAGGTGCATAAAAGATTTAAATATAAGCCATGACACCATTAAAGTCCTAGAGGAGAACGTAGGCAGGAAAATCTCAGACATTTCACACAGCAACATTTTTACTGATATGCCCCCTAAAGCAAGGGACATAAAGGAAAGAATAAACAAATGGGATCTCATCAAAATAAAAGCTTCTGCATGGCTAAAGAAAACAGTATTAAAATAAAAAGAGAACTAACTATATGGGAAAACATATTTGCCAATGATACCTCAGACAAGGGTTTAATCTCCAAAATATATAAAGAACTTACATGACTCTACTCTAAGAAGATAAGCAACCCAATTAAATAATGGGCAAAACACTTGAACAGACACTTCTCCAAGAGGACATACAGAAGATCCAGAAACACATGAAAAGATGCTCGATATAGTTAGCTAACAGAGAGATGCAAATTAAAACCACAATGAGATACCACCTCACACCAGTCAGAATGGCCATCATAAACAAAGCAACAAACAACAAGTGTTGGAGGGGTTGTGGAAAAAAGGGGACCCTAGTACACTGTTGGTGGGACTGTAGACTGGTACAACCACTATGGAAAGAAGTATGGAATTTTCTAAGAAAACTAAAAATGGACCTACCTTTTGACCCAGCAATTCCACTGCTAGGATTATATCCTAGAAACCCTGAAACACCAATTCGAAAGAACCTATGCACCCCAAAGTTGATAGCAGCACAATTTACAATAGCCAAGTGTTGGAAGCAACCTAGGTGCCCATCAATAAATGAATGGATCAAGAAACTATGGTACATTTACACAATGGAATTCTATGCAGCAGAAAGAAAGAAGGAGCTCCTACCCTTGGTGACAGCATGGATGGAACTGGAGAGCATTATGCTAAGTGAAATAAGCCAGGAGGTGAAAGACAAATACCATATGATCTCACCTTTAATAGGAACCTAATCAACAGAACAAACAAACAAGCATAATATAACCAAAGACACTGAAATTGAGAACAAGAGAGGAGAGGGATAGGAATTTCAAGGGAAAAGGAGAAGGGTTTAGAGCAACAAGTATGAAAGACACATGGACAAAAGCTGGGGGGGTGGAAATGGGAGGGAGCTGGGGAGGGCTGGGGTGGTAGGCTGGGATAGGAGTAGAAGACAGAAAACTGTATAAGAACAACAATTAAAATTTAAAAATATTTGTAATGCAAAAAAATGAATATCATACTGAAGATACACATTCTGTCACCCAGTGCACTTACGTTGGATGAGATAGAAATTGTTTGAACCCATCCAAATCACTCGTGAATCAACTGTCTCCTACCAAGCTATTTCTGAGCAAACACCTTTTGTAGTGTTTTTAAGCCTCCAAAAGAGAAACTCATTACAGAAAACATAAAAGAAATCGTGTGAGCAATTATGCGTACTTTTCCCAGCATTCTGTTGAAGGAATCTTCCTGAAATATCAATTCCAATGAGTGTGTGAGACAGAATGAGTTACTGACATGATTGTCTGTCAGCAAATGAGTGAACACAAGCATAGGACTACATGATTTTTGAAGGAGAATAAGCTGCTATGGTAGAGTTTTCTCCTGTGTGTTTTTACAAGGAGAAAAGCATACCCCAATGAAGACATACATATACAGCCTATGACATGATTTGGAACAAACAGATTTGTGAATGTAACAATGAATATGAAACTTAAGGTCCATGTTCTGTCACCCAGTGCATTTTCCTTGGATAAGATAGAAAGGAATTGTTTGAACCCTTCCAAATCACTCATGAATCAACTGTCTCCTAAAAAGCTTTTTCTGAGCAAACAACTTTTGCAGTAAGACCAGGACAATGACTCATTTCAGAAAAGATGAAAGAAACGGTGTAATATCATATGTACTGCTTTCACCAGTATGTAAAAGAATCATTCTGAAATATCAATTCTGTATACTGTGTGAGAGAGAATGAGATACTGGCATGATTTTCTGTCAGCAAATGAATGAACGTTAGCATATGACTATGTAATCTTTGAAGGAGAATAAGCTGAGACAGTAGATATTTCTTCTATTTATTGTCTCAAGTAGAAAAGTGAAGCCCAACTAGAACAAGCACGTACAGCCTACAACTTGATTTGGATAAAACAGCTTTGTGAATGTCATAGTGAATATCCAACTAAAGGTCCACTTTATGTCACCCAGTACATTTTCCTTGAATGAGATAGAAATTGCTTGAACCCTTCTAAATCACTGGTGAAACAACTGTCTCCTACCAAACTGTTTCTGAGCAAACACTTTTTGTACTGTTTTTCAATCACCAAAAAAGGGACTCATTACAAAAAAGATAAAAGGAATGCTATCATCAATTATGCATACCGTTTTCAGCATTCTGTTAAAGAATCTGTCTGAAAATTCTGAAGAGTGGGTGAAAGAGAAGGAGCTAATGACATTATTGTCCATCTATATTGTCCAAGATACATAGTTATGGTTCGAATCCTTCCAAATCACTCATGAATCAACTGTCTCGTAAAAAGCAATTTCTAAGCAAACACCTCTTATAGTGCTTTAACACCCAGGAAAATGCATTGATTTCAGAAAAGATGAAAGAAATACTGTCTTAAATGATACTGTTTTTATTACAATGTAGAAGAATCATTCTGAAATATCAATTCCAAAGAGTGTGTGAGAGAATATGAGTTACTGACATGATTTTCCATCAGGAAATAAATGAATGCTAGCATAAACTATATGATCTTTGAAGGAGAATAACCTGCTTTGGTGCAGTTTTCTCCTGTGTATTATCTCAAGCAGAAAGTTAAGGACAACTAAGACAAGCATGTACAGTCTACAACTTGATAGGGAACAAACAGCTCCGTTAATGTTATGGTAAATATCCAACTAAAAGTCCACTTTCTGTCACCCAGTGCTTTTTTGTTGGATAAGATATAAAGGTATTGTTTGAAACCTTCCAAATCACATGGGAATCAACTGTCTCCTACAAAGGTGTTTCTGAACAAACATTTTTTGATGTGATTTTACATCTAGGACTATGGATTCATTTCAGATAAGATGAAAGAAATGCTGTCTTCTAAGAATAAGTAGTGTTTTCACTATTATGCAGAAGAATTGTTTTGAAGTATCAATTGGGAGGAACATGTGACAGAGGGAGTGAGCTAATGACATGTTTTCCATCAGCAAATGAGTGAACGCTTGCACAGACTATGTGATCTATGAAAGAGAATGAGCTACAATAGGAGACTATTCTCCTTTGTATTCCCTCAAACAGGAAAGTGAAGCACAACTAAGACAAGCATATACAGCCTGCAACGTGATTTGGAGCAAGCAGCTTTGTGAATGTCACAGTAAATATCCAACTAAAGTTCTGTTTTTTGTCACTCGGTGCATTTTCCTTGGACAGATAAAAAGGTATTGTTAGAAACCTTCTAAACCACTCATGAATCAACTGTCACCTAAAAAGCTCTTTCTGAACAAACATCATTTGCAGTGTTTAAACCCAGGACAATGGACTCAATTCAGAGAAGTTGAAGAAAATGCTGTCTAATATAATATGTACTCCATTCACTAGTGTGTAGAAGAAGGATTCAGAAATAGAAACTCTGAAGTGCTTAAGAGAGAGTATAAGCGACTCACATTATTTTCCACCTACAATTGAGTGAATGTTAGCAGAGGACTAAGTGATCTATGAAGCAGAATAAGCTTCTATGGAGGAGTTATCTCCTGCATATTTTCTCAAGGAGAAAAACGTAGCACAATGAAGTCATGCATATACATCCCACATGTGATTTCGACCCGTTATGTGAAGGTCAAATTCAATATCAAGCTGAAGGTCCACTGTCTGTAACCCACTGCAATTTCCTTGGATGAGATAGACAGAAATTCTTTGAACCCTTCCAAATCACTTGAGACTCAACTTTCTCCTGCCAAACTGTTTCTGAGCAAACAGTTTTTGCAGTGTTTTTAAACCCAGGACAATGAACTCATTTCAGAGAAGTTGCAAATCTGGTGTATTAGACCATAGGTATTGTTTTCACCATTTCATAGAAGAACAATCAAAATATCAATTTTAAAGAGTGTTTGAAAGACATTGAGCTACTCATATGATTTTCTGTCAGCAAATGGGGGAACACTAGCATGGGACTATATGATCTCTGAAGTAGGATAAGTGGCTACAGTAGATCTTCTACTGTGTGTTTTCCTAAGCAGAAAACAATAGCCCAACTAAGACAAGCATGTGGAGATTACAACATGATTTGGAACAAATAGCTTTGTGAATGTCAAAGTGAATATATAACTACAAGCCCATTTTCTGTCATGCCATGCATTTTCCATGGATAAGATAGAAAAGAATTCTTTGAATGCTTCCATATTGCTTGTGAATCAACTGTCACCTAAAAAGCTGTTTCAGAGCATACAACTTTTGCAGTTTGAAGTCCAGAAAATGGACTCATTTCATAGAAGTTGAAAAGGAGTCATATCACACATAGTGTTTTACACAATATGCAAAAGAATCATTGTGAAATGTCAATTTGGAAGAAGGTGTGAGAAAATATGAGCAACTGATGTGAATTTCCATCAGCAAATGAGTGAATACTAGCATAGACTATGTGATCTTTTAATGAGAATAACATGCTATGGTATAGGTTTCAACTATGTACTTTCTAAAGCAAAAAGCGAAGCCCAAGACAAACATCTAAAGCCTACAACTTGATTTGGACAAAAGAGACTGTATGTGACAGAAAATGTACTTTTAGTGGATATTCACTATGACATTTCAAATCACTTCGTACACTGTACATGTTTGTGTTAGTTGTGCTTCACTTTCTGCTTGAGATAATACCCAGGAGAAAACTACACCAAAGCAGCTTATTCTCCTTCAAAGATCACATAGTCTATGCCAGTGTTCACTCATTTCCTGTTGGAAAATTATGTCAGTACCTCATTCTCTCCATCACACGTGCTTCCCAATTGATATTTCAGAACGATTCTTCCACGTAATTGTGAAAACACTGCATATGATGTAAGACACTATTTCTTTCATCTTTTCTGACATGAGTCCTTAGTTCTGGATGTAAAATCACTGCAAAAACTGTTTGCTCAGAAACGGCTTGGTAGGAGACAGTTGATTCCCGTGTGATTTGGAAGGCTTCAAACAATACCTTTCTATCTTGTCCAAGGAAAAAGCACTGGGTGACAGAAAGTGGATTTTAGTTGGATATTCACCATGCCATTCACAGAGCTGTTTGTTCCCAATCTCATTGGAGACAGTACATGCTTGTCTTAGTTGTGCTGCACTTTCTTTTGGAGAAAATACACAGGAGAAAACTACATCATAGCAGCTTAATTCTCCTTCAAGCATCACATAGTCTGTGTTACCGTTCACTCAATTGCAGGCGGACAACAATGTGAGTTGCTCATACTCTCTCCTGCGCACTTCAGAATTTATATTTCTGAATCCCTCTTCTACACACTACTGAATGGAATGCATATCATATTACACAGCACTTTCTTCAACTTCTCTGAATTGAGACCACTGTCCTGGCCGTAAGTGCACTGCAAACGGTGTTTGTTCAGAAACGGCTTTTTAGGCGACAGCTGATTCACGAGTGGTTTAGAAGGTCTCCAGCGATACCTTTTCATCTGCTCAAGGAAAATGAATTGGCTGACAGAAAATGGAACTTTAGTTGGATATTCACTGTGACGTTCACAAAGCTGCTTGCTCCAAATCACGTCGCAGGCTGTACATGCTTGTCTTAGTTGTGCTTCACTTTCCTGCTTGAGAAAATACAAAGGAGAAAACTCTCCCATTCTAGCTTATTCTCCTTCATAGGTCACATAGTCTATGCTAGCGTTCACTCCTTTGCTGAGGGAAATTCATGTCAACAGCTCATTCGCTCTCACATGCTCTTCCGAATTGATATTTCTGAACGATTCTTCTACATAATGGTAAAAAAGTACGTGTGATATAAGACATCATTTCCTTCATCCTTTCGAAAATGCGTCCACTGTCCCAGACGTAAA
This sequence comes from Anoura caudifer, assembly GCA_004027475.1. Taxonomy (NCBI): domain Eukaryota; kingdom Metazoa; phylum Chordata; class Mammalia; order Chiroptera; family Phyllostomidae; genus Anoura; species Anoura caudifer. The sequence goes on along the minus strand of PVKU01011769.1, from coordinate 5,733 downwards.
AGCACTGCACAAGCTGTTTGCTCGGAAACAGCTTTTTAGGCAACAGTTGACTCACCAGTGATTTGGAAGCATTCAGAGAATTCTTTTGTATCTCATCACAGGAAAATGCACTGGTTCCCAGAAAGCAGGCCTTTCGTTGGATATTCATTTTGACATTCACACAGGCGTTTGCTCCAAATCACGTTGCAGGCTGCACGTGCGCATCTGAGTCGGTCTTTGCTTTTTGGCGGAGAAAAATACACAGGAGACCACCGCACCATAGAGGATTCTTCTTCAAAGATCACATAGTCTGTGTAAGCGTTCACTCATTTGCTGATGGAAAATCATGTCAGTAGCTCATTCTCTCTGTCACACATTCTTCCCAATTGATATTTCAGGAAGATTCTTCTGCATCAGAGTGAGAACACTACTTATGATACAAGACAGCATTTCTTTCATCTTATCTGAAGTGAGTCCACAGTCCTGGATCAAAAATCACTGCAAAAACTGTTTGCTCAGAAACACCTTGGTAGGAGACAGCTGATTCCTGTGTCACATGGAAGGTTCCTAACAATATCCTTTCATCTTTCCAAGGAAAAAGCACTGGGTGACAGAAAATGAACTTCTGATTGGATATCCACTATGACATTCCCACTCATGTCGTACACTGTGCATGTTTGTGTTAGTTGTGCTTCACTTTCTGCTTGAGATAATACCCAGGAGAAAACTACACCAAAGCAGCTTATTCTCCTTCAAATATCACATAGTCTATGCTAGCGTTCACTCATTTGTAGGTGGAAAATCATGTCAGTAGCTCATTCTCTGTCACATGTTCTTCCCAATTGATACTTCAAAATGATTCTTCTATGTAATAGTGAAAACACTACATATGATACAAGACACCATTTGTTTCATCTTTTCTGACATGAGTCCATATTCCTGGATGTAAAATCACTGCAAAAACTGTTTGCTCAGAATTAATTTGGTAGGAGACATTTGATTCCCCTGTTATTTGGACAGTTTCAAACCACTATAGAAAGCAGTATGGAATTTTCTAAGAAAACAAAAAATGGATCTACCTTTTTACCCAACAATCCCACTGCTAGTATTATATCCTAAGAACACTGAAATACCAGTTTAAGAAAACCTATGTACCCCTATGTTAATAGCAGTACAATTTATAGTAGTGAAGTGTTGGAAGCAACCCAGGTGCCCAGCAGTAAATTAACAGGTCATAAAACTATGGTACATTTACACAATGGAATTCTATGTGCAGAAAGAAAGAAGGAGCTCCTACCCTTCACCATAGTATGGATGGAACTAGAAAGCCCTATTCTAAGTGAAATAAGCCAGGCAGTGAAAGACAAATATCATATGATCTCACCTTTAACAGGAACCTAATCAACAAAACAAACAAACAAGCAAAATATAAGCAAAGACACTGACATTGAGAACAGACTCACAGTCACCAGAAGGGAGAGAGAGGGAAGGGAAGATGAGGGGAAAGTGGGGAGTGTTTACTGGAACAAGTATAAAGGACACATGGATAAAAACTAGGGGGGTGGAAATTGGAGGGAGTTGGGGAGGGCTGGGATGGTGGGCTGGGATGGGAGTAAAAGACAGAAAACTCTACAAGAACAACAATTAAATAAATTAAAAAATAAGAACTGTAATTGGACAACAATATAAAAGTTAACAATGTAAAAAAGTAAAATAACATTACTTTAAAAAACAGCTCATACCACATTTAACTTTGATGGGAAGCATTAAGTGACTTTTCTTGGTCTGGTGGGCACAAGACAATATACATATCCCTTATTATATAGCCTCCTACACTTGAAATATTTATAATTTTTATACCTAATGCTACACCAATACATTTTACTAAGAATGTTAAAAAATGAACTTTGAGGTGTTTCTTAATCATGTTCTTTTTTATTTTGATTCTTATTTATTATTATTCTTTTTCTAAAGGCTTAGGAATAAATTTCATAAGCTTCATAGTTCACATACATACTTTCATAGAAAATTATACTGTAAATGGCTATAGATACAGAATTTCTATCATTTTTACTACTGTTTTTTAGTACAGTTTTCTGACTCCCCCTCCATGCCTCACCAACACCCAAGCCCTCCCCACTTCCTTCCCATGTTTCCACACCCCTTTACAAATGAGAATACAATCAACAAGTCCTCCACTTTAGGTTTTCATCCCTCATCAGAGGTAGGTTCAAGTTTGAATATGAAATTCTCTACCTCACCAGTGCTTCATATCTCCCAATGATGTAGCTGTTAAGAGCAAGGAGAGTAAAAAATATATCCTGATAATAGGAAATGGGGTGTTCTCATCAGGGTGCTCTCAGCAGTCTTTGTACAACTAATTGTGGGGAGCTCACTTCATAAATTCTGGCCATAAGTTGTCTGCATGGCACAGATCAGTGATGACAAATGTTAGGGTGGAGGGCAGCAGAGCTAGGCCAACTGCTTCAGTGGGAAAAAAGAAGAAGAGATCCCATCTCCAGAATGTCTCAGACTAAGTGCAGGGTTATGCCAGGCCCTTTTCATATACACTTATATGCTCTTTGTAAAGGCATGTTCTGTAGACATATGAAGTTTATTATGGATACAAAAACAATTAATTATGTACATACTCTTGTGATTCATCTTTTGGGTCAGCATTTGGAAAAGCATCCAGATGCACAGAAGGTTCTGAGGATACCATCTCTAACATATAGAAAAGAGACTTCATTGATGTCTAAGGTGACTGACACTTTGACTAAAGCTAAAGCCCAGGATTGTGTCCACTTGTTTCACTGAGTTATGCCAAGTGAATCACAACATGTCAGGTGGTAGCAGGTGTATCACATGCATTCCTACAAGAGGAATTAACCCAAATTCATCCCAAATATTTGATTTGGCCTAGAGCTTCATTGCCACTTTCAGAGATCCCTAATTTGGCTCTACATATAGGAAAAGAAATAGGACTCCAAGGATGACATCTCAGAATACATGACAGGTTGCTTTCAATGTGCATTTCCAGACTCAGAATGTCAACAGACCTGTGAAGAAATAGACCAATGGATTTCCAAATGTGAGTAGAAATACATGGACCTGCACAGTGACAGCAGGTCCAATTGTATCTTCTAGAGAACTAGACATCAGAGAACTAACCTGTCATGGCTGGTGTTATACTAGATTAATTTATTATCTGCTTTTCATAAAAGCAAATTAAAGCCCATGGCAATGAGGGTTTATTCCCTTCGCACAGTCTGGAGGTGAGCAGTGCCAGTTTTTGTTCAGATGGTGTCCTGTGATCACATAGCAAAACTTTACATTAGGATATGTTGAATGGTATTGAATACCATATAGGTGAATAGATTGCTAGTCATTTAAATAGTTCCACATAGAAACTCGGTACCATAGACAATATCTGACACTTCTGATGGGCCCTGGATATGAGAACCCTCCTTAGGGACAAGTGATTGTCATTTTCACACTCAGTGAACCAGGGATGGACCCACTGTATGCAACATCACCATGAACCACCAAAGAATTGGCATCTTAAGCTCACCCCAAAATGTACAGGATTTCAGAATCTGTGGATGGATAGATGGACACCAGATTGAAAAGATTGAATTTTAAATGCATAATTTTAGTTTAGTGGGTAGAGGAGAATTTTCCACTTATGATAGTCAAGGAATTTTATACATGTATTAATAGTTTGTCATAAAAGAATTGTGCCAAAAGTCCACAACAAAACCACAGATTTCTAAGCTGTTCTTGTTTCCTTGCTTTGTCTACAGTCCTGGAAATTGCCTAGCAACAAAATCATTGTTAACAGCATGAAGAATTCCTGTTTATCAAGAAATCTACTAGGTTTCTTACTCAGAACTTAGGATATCTATTGTTTAGTGCCAATAGTCCTATCAGAAAACCTGTGTGACTTGGGGCTTGACAACAATTATTGAGGAAATAAAGGGCAATGAACCACATAGAGATGAAAAAATTGCTGAAAAAAATTTATATGACAGATACACCTATCAGCTTTGCTCTTGCTTTAACACAAGATTTGTATTTCAGCATACTAAAGCTTTGCTGTCACTATGGACTTGCATCCTCTCACCCTTTACACAAACTCAACTTCACGTAGGTGCAAATAAGGATGCCTTTCTCATTTTAAATCTCACATTTTGGTAGCTCTGCAGCATGTCCACTAGAGCCTAAAGAATCTTCTTATTGATAGAGAATATTTCAATATGAGGATGAGAATAATTTTTCTAGGATCATTGCAGTTACTGCATAATGTCCCTGTGTGAAAAGGTGGCAGAATTATCTGGTACCCACTATTCATGTTGAAAACTCAGAGACTCTTGTAGCACCATTGCATGCAAAGTGCACAGCCTTGCAAAGCCAGAACTGTGGTGCCAGAGTGCTGCTTCTGTGTAAGGATGTTCTTTTCCCCCCTGAGTGTCAGAAGAAAACTGTAAGTTAGAAGCTTCTTCAAATGTTGCTCCAGTTGCAAAGTGTTTCAAAAGTTTTATCATCTCACTGCATACCCTGTGTGTCCTGGACAGAATTCTTTTTTTAATTATATTTTATTGATTATGCTATTACAGTTGTCCCATTTTCCCCCCTTCATTCCCCTCCACCCTGCACACCCCCTCCCACCCACATCCCCCCCTTTAGTTCATGCCCATGTGTCATAAGTTCTTTAGCTTCTACATTTCCCACACTATTCTTGTCCTCCCCCTGTCTATTTTCTACTCACCGTCTCTGTGCTACTTGTTCTATGTACCTTGTCCCCCTCTCTCCTCTTCCAACTCCCCAATTGCTAACCCTCCATATAATCTCCATTTCTGTGTTTCTGCTCCTGTTGTAGTGGTTTGCTTAGTTAGCTTTTGTTTTAGGTGTGGTTGTTAATACATGTGAGTTTGCTGTCTTTTAACTGTTCATATTTTTCATCTTCTTTTTCTTAGATAAGTCCCTTTAACATTTCATATAATAAGGGTTTGGTGATGATGAACTCCTTTAATTTGACCTTATCTGAGAGGCACTTTATCTTCCCTTCCATTTTAAATGACAGCTTCGCCAGATAGAGCAATCTTGGATGTAGGTCTTTGATTTTCATGACTTGGAATACCTCTTTCCAGCCCCTTCTTGCCTGTAAGGTCTCTTTTGAGAAATCTGCTGACAGTCTGATGGGAACTCCTTTGTAGGTGACTGTCCCCTTATCGCTTGCTGCTTCTAGAATTCTCTCCTTCATTTCAATCTTGGGTAATGTAATTATAATGTGCCTTGGTGTTTTTCTCCTTGGGTCCCACTTCTTTGGGACTCTCTGAGCTTCCTGGACTTCCTGGAAGACTATTTCCTTTGCCAGATTGGGGAAGTTCTCCTTTATTATTTGTTCAAATAAGTTTTCCACTGGTTGCTCTTCGTCTTCCCCTTCTGGTACCCCTATAATTCAGATGTTGGGATGTTTAAAGATGTCCTGGAGGTTCCTAAGCCTCTCCTCATTTTTTTGAATTCTTGTTTCTTCCTTGTTTTTTGTTTGGTTGTTTCTTTCTTCCTTCTGGTCCACTCCATTGATTTGAGTCCCAGTTTTCCTCCCATGTCTGTTGGTTCCCCATGCATTTTTCTTCATTTCACTTATTGTAGCCTTCATTTTTTCATCTAATTTGTGAGCAAAATCAACCAATTCTGTGAGCATCCTGATCACCAGGGTTTTGAATTGTGCATCTGATAGGTTGGCAATCT
>PVKU01011768.1:0-40744 GCA_004027475.1 Anoura caudifer | reverse complement strand
TCTTTTCTTTTTTTTTTTTTTTTTTTTTTTTTTTTTTTTTTTTTTTTTTTTTTTTTTTTTTTTTTTTGGTCTTGGTGCACCTGCTACATATAAGCAGCAGAGCCTTAGGTGTTCACCAGGGCAGGGCAATCCATGTCGCTGTATGTGGGGGAAGAGGTTAAGAGGGAAAAGTGGCATTTGCTCCACTCTCTGCTGGATTTCAGTCACTTCCCCCCTTACCCACAAGCAAAGTGGCCGCTTCTGGTGCTGATTCCCGTGTGGGTGGCTTGTGTACATTCTAGGACCCTGTGGGTCTCCCCAATGAACTCTCCTGTGAGGCTGGGAGTTTCTTCCAGAACTTCAACCTGCACAGGTGTTTTCAATCAGTGTTTTGAGCCTGTATTTTCCCGAGCTGGGATCCTGGGTTGCAGAGTCTGTCTCACTCCCCAGGTGTTCCTCCCAGTTTATCCGCACCTGAATGTGGGGCCACCTGGTCCTCCAGCCACTGCCTTGCCACAAGTCCTCTCCACCCGGCTGCCCATCTCCACCCCTCCTACGGGTCTGGATGGATGATTCTTTTATAACTCCTTGGTTGTCGGACTTCCATACAGTTCAATTTTCTGTCAGTTCTGCATGTTTTTCTTTGTTTTTAAATTGTTGTTGTCCTTTTGGTTGTTCAAGGAGGCACAGTGTGTTTACTGACACCTCCATCTTGGTGGGAAGTGGGTGTTAGAGATTTTCTTTCTTATACTTCACCAAGTGTTCAAACCAACCCTTGTTTTCACGGGACCATAGTGTGTGGTACATTTATTATGGAGTGTTTCCCTATGATTTCTAGTTGACTTTCTTTGTTGAGAGAGAAATCCCAACTCTCGTCATCACGATGCTATGCCCTGCAGAGCCTGCTCAGACCCACAGTTTCCTCTGTGGTGGGTGTGTTCTCACGCTGCTTCTTGTTGAACCAGCGGCCTCATACTTCCACCTTAACTTCCTGTCCCATTTGAAGTGTCCGGTGTTTTTTTCTTCATTCTCTGCCCTTTGTGGCCCCCATTTCCCACCCTCTCAAGCTCACTACCGAGTTTGTGGGCATCTTCCCCCCAGGAATGTCTGACCTGGGTCCCCGAGCAGCGTGTTCTCATGTAACTTGCTGCACACCAGCCACCCAGACGTCCCTGGGTGCTGCAGTAACAGACCCCTGGCACCTTGGACTCTGTTGTTTCAGACTTGGTACAAAGCAACATGAGGCTTGTGTGATTGCATGTGCCTCTTACAAGTGTCCCAGAAAGTGGCATCTGGAAACTAAATCCTACAGGGTGTCTACAACATGCCCTTGTTGCTGTGAGAACACTTCTGGCAACCATCCCCACTCTTCATGGCTATGCAACAAGAAAAGCCCACTTAGAGCTGCAGGTAGACACCTAAAGATGATCTGAATATCTTTACAATATAATGTTTAGTGGCAGACACATCTGTACCTGTTTCGTACTCCCCATGCAGAACACTCAGGAGAGAACAACCATGTTCTACCTTGCTTACTGCATCTCACTTTCAAAGTTCTGGGCCTGATTTGACATCTGCAGTATCTTTGATATTTTGACAAACGCTTCCTTATCACTTCTCTGATTTGGCACCAAAGTCCAACAGACCTCTGCAGGGTAGGGGTGGGACCAGGTGAACGGTTCATTCGACAGAATTCTGGAGTCCTGCCCCCATGCCTGGCCCTGTCCTGGGTGCTGGAGAACTGATGGAGCTGTTCTCTTTCTGCACCACATGGTGGATGCATGTGATAAAAGTGCACAGATCTAAATACACGCACAAATGAGTACAAAGAAGACCAGGAAACCTGCCCAACATCAGTGGTTCATACCAATGTCGATATCCTGGTTGTGAGATTTTTAGATGTTATTATTGAGGGAAACGGGTTAGAGTATGCGGGCCCTCTCTGTATTATTTCTTACAATGTGAATCTACAATTATATATATTTAAAAAGGTTAAAAAACACAGGGGAGATCCAGATTTCCTTGTCTGTCCCCAGAGATTCTGGCCCTGTAGGCCCAGCTGGGGCCTGAGCTGGATATAAGGAAGCACCTGGGGGGTATGGTGTTCAGTGGGACTGAGGGCCACCACCCAGGGCACCAACCTCTGTAACTCTTGTCTCCTCCCATCACAGAAGGTTCCAATGCCTTTATTATTTTTTAAAATATATTTTATTGATTATGCTATTATAGTTGTCCCATTTTTCCTTATCATTTCCCTCCACCTTGCACACCCCCTCCCACCCACATTCCCCCCTTTAGTTCATGTCCATGTGTCTAAGTTCTTTAGCTTCTACATTTCCCACACTATTCTTGCCCTCCCCCTGTCTATTTTCTGCCTACCATCTATGCTACTTATTCTCTGTACCTTTTCCCCCCTCTCCTCCTCCCAATCCCCTGTTGATAACCCTCCACGTGATCTCCATTTCTGTGTTTCTGCTCCTGTTCCAGTGGTTTGCTTAGTTTGCTTTTGTTTTTGTTTTAGGTGTGGTTGTTAATAACTGTGAGTTTGCTGTCTTTTCACTGTTCATATTTTTTATCTTCTTTTTCTTAGATAAGTCCCTTTAACATTTCATATAATAAGGGCTTGGTGATGATGAACTCCTTTAACTTGACCTTATCTGAGAAGCACTTTATCTTCCCTTCCATTCTAAATGATAGCTTTGCTGGATAGAGTAATCTTGGATGTAGGTCCTTGCCTTTCATGACTTGGAATATCTCTTTCCAGCCCCTTTCTGCCTGTAAGGTCCCTTTTGAGAAATCGGCTCACAGTCTGATGGGAACTCTTTTGTAGGTGACTGTCCCCTTATCCCTTGCTGCTTCTAGAATTCTCTCCTTCATTTTAATCTTGGCTAATGTAATTATGATGTGCCTTGGTGTGTTCCTCCTGGGGTCCAACTTCTTTGGGACTTTCTGAGCTTCCTGGACTTCCTGGAAGACTATTTCCTTTGCCAGATTGGGGAAGTTCTCCTTTATTATTTGTTCAAATAAGTTTTCCACTTGTTGCTCTTCCTCTTCCCCTTCTGGTATCCCTATAATTCGGATGTTGGGATGTTTAAAGATGTCCTGGAGGTTCCTAAGCCTCTCCTCATTTTTTTGAATTCTTGTTTCTTCATTTTTTTCTGTTTGGTTGGTTCTTTTTCTTCCTTCTGGTCCACTCCATTGATTTGAGTCCCAGTTTTCCTCCCATCTCTATTGGTTCCCTGTGCATTTTTCTTCATTTCACTTATTGTAGCCTTCATTTGTTCATCTAATTTGTGAGTAAAATCAGCCAATTCTGTGAGCATCCTGATCACCAGTGCTTTGAATTGTGCATCTGATAGGTGGGCTATCTCTTCGTCACTTAGATAAATTGGCTCTGGGTAAGAGCCATTCGGTGGCAGTGAGCACAGACCAACCTTGTACAGGATGGACAGACGAGTTGTACCAATCAGGAAGGCCTGGGAGGAGCCACTCAGTACTGATCCTGCAGGGCGAGAGGCTCAGAAATTCAGAAAAGCGCAAACACTACACCTGGGAACCCAGGACAGCATGCCCCCCCTCTTGTCCCTGCGTCTGTGCAGCCAACTCTGTCCACCTTCATCAGGGAGGATATTCAGAGAGAAGAATAAAAAGCACCTCATGCCAACCAACAGAGACTTCAAAGGACTATGAGAAAAGAAAACACTGTCCAGTTATTTCTCAACAAAGTCTCCTTCCTGTCCAGACCTGCTTTCTTTCTTCCCTTTCTCCTTCTTAAAACAAGAGGACACATCATTCTGGAGCCAGCAAGATGCACCGTGTCCACGGCCAGCCGTCCTCTCACTGATGACAACCACGAACTCAGGACAGAATAGAAAAAGCTGGTAACTGCAGACTCTGGAAAGGAAGCTGCAGCGGGTAGACTGGGGTGGGAAGTAGGAACAGGAAAATGACGGCACAGCCTTGCACTGATTGGTTTTCCCTCCTTAATCTCAGCTTTTCCCGAAAGGCGGTGTCTCAGCACTGCTCCCTGAGCAGGATGGGAACGACTCAGAGAGGACGTGACGAGAGCCTGTCAGAGCCAGACTGCAGGACTGCCGGGGACCCTCCCCTCTTCTCCTCCTCTGGCCATGCTCCTACCATGAAGCTGCAGCCACGCCAGGCTCCTGAAATGCTGAGGAAAAACCCATCTCTGGTGAGGACCTGGGAGAATGGGGCCTTGTGTTCCACAATTCTGGGGGAATGCTGCTTATTTTTTTCTCTTGCTGCTTTGCTCTGAAAACCACCCAGTAATGGAAGCTGCCATACAGTGCATAGGGGGGAAGAATCAGATTCCGAGAGAAACCAGAGTCTCTAGCAGAAGGTACGGGAAGGTGGCAGAAACTGCCGGAGATGACTTGCTGATGGTGAGCTGGGCCATCGCAGAGCACACCCCGGAGGTCAGCATGGGCTCTGTGCCACACTGGTGCTGAGGTCATGCCGACGGACACTGAGACAGAAACGCAGTCGGAACTTAACATTCTCACAGACTTCAACAGTGGCCTCTCAACCTGTGCCAGGCAGTGGTGGGAAGACAGACTATGGAGCCCTGTCCAGTAAGAGCAGCACATCACTGGCTTCATCTGAAGTTTGCAGGGAGAAAATAATTGAATTTGAATTAGCACATAGGTCAAGTGGAGGAAGGCCGTAGCTCCAGAGATTCAGCCTGTGGATGGGCCATGCCCTGGGTTTTAGTTCTGAGAACAAATTTATTTTTTGCAAGCAAATCTATTTTTCTTTTGTGTCTTCAGTTTTTTCTATGTTTCCTATGTTAAAGACTAAATTTCTTGTCGAAAAAGGGAAACATAAGGAAGTGAAAAACAACACAGCGTAGGGGGTACAGCCATTTCCTGCCTTGTTTCATGGCAATGTCCACATGTTGCAAGATTTAACTGGTGTCTCTGAGCACTATAAATCCACAGCAGACTGCACTAAGTGGGTCTCTGAGCCGGTATCAAACAGCCTAACTGATATACGAGGACCGAGGCTCACACTTCGTCTTTTCACCACACGGTAAAATAATCAGTAATATAACCTGACAAGAAAGAAAAATATTATTCTGAATCTAACACTATCTATATGTTTACCCAGCACATCAGAGAAATCCTAGCTTACCTCCCAAGAGATCAGATATCCTTTATGTTTAAGCACACAACTTTTAAAGCACACACCACCTCTTCTCTTACTAGAAAGACAATATACAAACTTGAACCACTTTCCAGCTTTAGAAACATTCCTCTTGAAATTAGAGAGCAAAGGCTACCAAGGCTGCGAATGAGCCTGAGCCGCTTTGAACACAGCCTTCACGCCAGCTGGCTCCTCCTGAAGGGCCTATGGTTAGAACCTCGTCTGGGCAGCCTGTGTTCTGGGCACAGATTAATGTTCATGCGCACCACAAATAAATCAGGATAGCACAACTGCAGTTCTGGAGGAGTGGAGAACATGCTGTTTAGTCCTGTGCATAAAACATTGGCAAAGCCACCAGTGGGGTAGATGATCCATGTGAACCACTAGGAAGAAAATACTCCACAACTCATTCTATTCAGGAGAAACCAGGATTGGATTCTCAACTATTTGTGTTACACCAAGTCTCTTACCACTCCTAAGGATAAAGATATGAATTGGATACAACTTTAATTCTCAGTTTTAGTCATATTGTGTTCAAATACAGCACGGATGCCCTTCCCAAGCAGCATTCCCTTTATAGCATTAATTATAGAATACATTTTACAGCTAACTCATCCCTTTCTCTTCTAAACCCATTCCCTCTTCTCCACCCCTATCTATTACTTCATGATCACATAATCTTATTCCCACCCTTCATTCAAATCCTTAAAAATGTCTTAGACTACAAATGCCCCTTTGCCCTGCACATATGAGCCAACTGCTAAATTGTACTCATTCTATCAACACTTCTATAATAATGCTCATCTTTCCCTTACTCCTTAACTCTCCTCCTCATGCTCTCTCTCAACCAGACAGATTTTTGTAATGACCTTGTAATCAGTTTTCTTTTACATGGTCTGTACATTGCTACTAGGTTAATCCTTTGAAAATACAGGTCTTACTTCATTCCCCTGAACAAAAATCTTCAATGGCTCCCCATGACTACAGATTCAAACTCAGCCATGACCTTGTGGAAACTTATTCCATCTACTTCTCCAGCCTTTTTTTCCCCTTCATCCACCAAAATTTCTTGCCCTTAACTGTGTCTTTGCTTCTCCTACTGTTCCAATGTGAGAGAGAAACATCAGTGTGAAAGGGAAATATTGATCTGTTGCCTCCTGTACGCTCCCGTACCAGTGATTGAACTGCAACCTTTTGGTGTACAAGATGATGCTCCAACCACCTGATCCACCCAGCTAGCGCCAAACATAACCATTTTTAGACTCAGTGTCAAGGCTGTAGTAAACTCTTTTCCACTGAAACATGAACAGTGAGAACCCTGCACAATACAACATTTTATACTTTATCTAAACAATTATAATAAGGATTAATAAGCAGACATTTGTTAGGCTGTTTACTTCAGGACTTTAATAGTAGCACCTAGTCATATAGCCACAATTTACTATCTCAGAAAGAATATGCTAAAGTCTAAACAAATTTGCAAAAAAGGTACACTAGATGTCGCTGTGGAACTCATTATAGTTTGCAGTATTTCCTGCTACCAAAGAGCTTTACCAAATACTCTGTTACTTGTAACACTTAACATGTTGAGTGCTGTCATTGCATGCTGGATCAAAAATGCTCTGAGATCTCACTCATTATGTTCATATCATTACACTAAAATGAGCATAGGACTTCAAGTCAAGATGGAGGCATAAGTAGACATGGCTCACTTCTTCCCATAACCACAACCAAAATATAGAGCAACTATCACACAGAACCATTAGAAATCAAGTTGAATGGAAGTCTGACAACTATGGAATTAAAGACACCACATCCAGCCAGACTGGTAGGAGGAGTGCAGACATGGAATGAGCTGATCCCTCACTGATGTGTAGTAGATAAAAGTTTGGAAGGGATATCACAGGAGCAAAGAGTCCCAGCCCCACACCAGGCCCCCCAGCCCAGGGCTCCAGGGCCAGGAAGATAAGTCCCCACAACTCCAGGCTGCAAAAGCCAGCAGGAGTTGAGTAGGTGGAAGAAAATGCTGGAACCCCAAGCAGTTCCTCTTAAAGAACCCACACATGGACTCACCTACTCAGACTCACTCCCTCTGAGCGTCAGCACCAGGGTAGCAGCTTGAAAGGTACCAGTGGCATAAAGGGAGAAACAAAGTGTCTTGCATCAAGGCTGAGCAGAGGCCATTGTCCCTTTTCTAACCCCCCCGCCCCGCCCCCTGGCCCATGCAGACCCTAGCTCAGGAGATACGAGACAAATTCACACGGACTACTGAGTCCTGTGGAGGAAAATGGATGGTTAGGTGGTTACCGGTAGGTGGTTACCTTTTACAGAAAACAAAGGAGAAGATGCAGCTAATCACGTCACAGAAGGATATTTGCAAATGCAAAGGAAAAAGTGGTTGAACGGGTTACACTCCTGCTTGGAAGGTTTAGGGTAGATTTTAGGAAGTTACTTTAAAGATATGCAGTAAACATTTGCTGCTTCAATTCAGGGTGAGGGAGTTTTAGCAAAAGCAAGCTTCAAAGCAGCCTAAGTACAATGCAGGCCTGATTCCCCACAGGAGAACTTATCTGTGGCTGTGGGTCCTGTCTGGGACCACACCATGCAGAAGGGGCTCCTATACCCCCTCACAGAGTAGGTGAGCTGGTGCCATATCTGAGGCTCCATCAACCTGGCTAATACTACCCTGCTTTGGAGATCCCCAGAGACTCCACCCCACCCAATTTATGGGCCCACTCAAGCTGCTTTTCCATATGAATGGTTGGTCTTGGCTCTGTTTTGCAACTTCCTAAATCCTCTGATAAGCAATAGCTGGCCTCAGAGAACTCCAAGCCTGACATTAGCAGCAGCCATCCTAGATTCACAGTTTATCTTCTCCTGGGAATCTCCAAGCCCAGCACCAGGAGCAGCCATCTCAGATTGCGTTATAGCTCAGACGGGGTGGCCCCAGGAAAAACACAGGTGGGAGCTGACCTTGGTCTGCACCACCTGGGAAAACCCAGGGCCAGTGCACCCATTGGACAGGAACAGACCATGTTGGAGTACCACCACCCAGCCCCTATATAGCTGATCCTCCATGGAGAGAGGAGGTTGGTGGTTAAGTGGTCACAGCTAATCCCTGCAGCTGGCTCTCCTGGGTAAATCCCTCCCATTGATCTTCAACAGCAACCAAAGCTCAACTACAAGAGGAGGGTGTGTGTACTCAGCTCATATGAAGGGTGCACCCCCAGTACCCTGCTCGGGTGATAGGGGAGGCTGTGTCGCTGGACCCTACAGGACACCTACTACATTAAGCTACACCACCAAGACATGGAATCAAAGTAGCTCTACCTAAAACATAGAAACAAACACAGGGAGCCTGCTAAAACAAGGAGACAGAGAAACATGGCCCAAATGAAAGAATAGATCAAAACTCCAGAAAAAGAGCTAAACAAAATGGAGATAAGCTATCAGTTGCAGAGCTCAAAACACTGGTTATAAGATGCTCAAGGAACTCAGTGAGGAACTCAGCAGCATAAAAATGATCCAGTCAGAAATGAAGTGTACACTAATTGAAATAAAGGACAATTTACAGGGAAGCAACAGTAGAGTGGATGAAGCTGAGAATCAAATCAACGACTTGGAACATAACAAAGCAAAAAACAACCAATCAGAACAACAAGAAAAAAAAATCCAAAAATATGAGGGTGGTATAAGCAGCCTCTGGGACAACTTCAGGAGGTCCAAAATTGAATCATAGGGGTCCCAGAGAGAGAAGAGAAAGCGCAAGAAATTGGAAATCTATTTGAAAAAATAATGAAAGAAAACTTCCCTAATTTGATGAGGAAGTAGACATGCAAGTCCAGGAAGCACAGAGTCCCAAACAAGAAGCATGAGAAGAGGCCCACTCTAAGACACATCATAATTAAAATGCTGGAGGTTAAAGATAAAGAGAGAATCTTTTTTTTTCTTTTTTAATTGCCAATCCTTTTATTTGATTTTTCTTTTTTATTGAATTTATTGGGGTAAAATTGGCTAATAAAACTATATAGGTTTCAGGTGTACAATTCTATAATACATCATCTGTATATATATTTTTAAATTTTATTTTAATTGTTGTTCTAAAGAGAGAATCTTAAAAGCAGCAAGAGAAATGAAGTTAGCTACCTACAGGGGAGATCCCATAAGATTGTCAGCTGATTTGTCAAAAGAAACTTTGCAGGCTAGAAGGTATTGGCAAGAAATATTCAAAGTCATGAAAAGCAGAGACCTACAGCCAAGATTGCTCTACCCAGCATAGATATCATTTAGAACCAAAGGGTAGACAAAGAGCTCACTGGACAAGAAAAATCCAAAGGAGTTCATCATCACCAAACCATTATTACATGAAATGTTAAAGGGACTTATTTAAGAAAAAGAAGATCAAAGCTATGAACAATGAATGGCAAAAAATACAAATCTGTCAACAATTGAATCTAAAGAACAAACTTAAAAAACAAGAAGAACAGAAACAGAATCAAGGATACAGAGAACATTTTGATGGTTGTCAGATGGAAGGGGAGTACGGGGGAATGAGTGAAGAGGTGAGGGATTAAGAAGTACAAATAGATAGTTACAGAATAGCCATGGGGATGTAAGGTACAGCATAGGAAATGGAGCAGCCAAAGAACTATGTGCATGACCCATGGACATGCACAATGTGGAAGGACTGCCTGAGGGAGTGGGGTGCTGAGTGGAGGGGCGCAAAGGGGGAAAAATCAGGACAACTGTAACAGCATAATCAATAAAATGTAATTTTAAAAAAGAGAAAAAATAAAAATATATAAATAAAATAAAATGAGCATAAAGGCAGAGTAATAGAAAAATCAATAAATAGGAAACAAGCAGCCTTAATTTTGGCTTGTAACTTCCCACATAACTTGATTATAAAAATTTTTAAATCAGTGGATGATTCATAAACTGAGTTTAAAATACATAAATCCATCAAGTAGGCATTCAAATGTTCTATTCATAGCATACTATTTCGGGGTCTAAATGTATCGATATTATAGAGTCCTTTAAAACAGAGCTTCTAGCCCTGGCTGGTGTGGCTCTGTTGGTCAGAGCATTGTCCTGTGTACTAAAAGGTTGTGGGTTTGATTCCTATCAGGGCTTACACCTAGGTTGCAGGTTCAGTTCCCAGTGGGGGTTTGTACAGAGGCAACTGATTGGTGTTTCCCTCTCAGATTGACTTTTCTCTCTCTCTCCATTGAAGTTTTTCTCTCCCTAAAAAAATCAATAAATATATGCCCGGGGTGAGGATTTAAAAGAAAAACAACAGAGCTTCTATAATTGCTGTGCTGGTTATTATTAAGAGATTGTCTATTGGTTCCAAGCCTACCCCTCTATACTCTTGGAATGAGAAAATAAGAGACAATGTATAATGAAGGTAATGAACATCAGTTTTATCTCTGTCAGAGAAAGTAGTTACAAATGTAGAAAGAAAAAGAAAGGCTAGAATGAATTCTGTGGTATTCTGATTTGGAATTGGAGGTATCAGTGTGAACTCATGGTTTTTAAAAGAAGATACTTCATAAAGAACACATGGACAAAAACGAGTGGGGGTGGAAATGGGTGGGAGGTGGGGAGGGCTGGGGTGGTGGGCTGGGATGGGAGTAAAAGTCAGAAAACTGTACAAGAACAACAATTAAAATAAAATTTAAAAAACAGCAGAAAACCCCCCAAGATATTAATAGATGGATGTATGGGTGAAAAGAAAGAGAAGGAAGGAAGGGAGGGAGGAGGGAAACGTGTATGTTTGGGTGTGTGTATATATACTGAGAAAACCCAGAGTACAGGTGGCAAACACAGGCCCACAGGCGGAATTCAGCCCTCCACCTTGTTTTATCTGGCTGGCACCTTTTTTTCTACCTGGGGCGGGGGTGGGGGGAGCACTGAGCTCTCACTTAACTGTTAAGGAGTATTCCATTTATACAGTCTTAAAATTATATTCGGCCCTTTGAAGGCAACCACGAGTTGATGTGGCCCCAGGTGAAAATGAGTTTGACACCCCTGACCTAGAGGCAATAACAACTTGGAGCAATATGCATATTTTGCTCCCAGATGTTTGTTTTCCCAGATCTCCTCTAAACAGTATCAGAGTTCTTTGGAGAAATAGCTGATTCCAGGGGTGGTGTAGAAAAAGTATAAGCTGAGCCTAGAACATCTTGCTGTACCAGAAACTAACAAAATGCTCAAAAAATAACAGGGACTTGTCAAAAGAGTACAAGATCAGCTTAAAGAGGTTTCCATTGGCAAATAATTGGGACAATATAAGCATCAAAAGAAATCATATTAGCGATATAACCCAGGGACTAAACAAATGAGGATAAAGGAAGGCACTTCCTTATAGTAGAATACTAATAAATGTAGGACTTGTGGAGCTAGAAAATCACCATCTGGCAATTATCACAATAATAATTGGTTCTGGCAACAATCATTGATAGATATGAAAATTAGTGGGTGAAGCCCTGGTTGGTGTGGCTCAGTGGATTGAGTGCCGTCCTATAAAACAAAGGGTCACTGGTTCAATTCCTAGTCAGGGTACATGTCTGGGTTGCAGGCCAGGGCCCCAACTGGGGGCATGTGAGAGGCAACTCATCAATGTATCTCTCACACATCGATGTTTCTCACCTTCTCTCCCTCCCTTCCCTTCTTTCTAACAATAAATAAATAAAATCTTAAAAATAAAGTAGTGGGTGAAAGTTTATTGAAGAACAGAATACTTATGTAGGAATACTTATGTAGTCTCAAAGTATCTCCCCACAAATTATTTATTAATTAGAGATTAAAAACAGTAAGTTACAATAAAGAAAAATGACAAACCCCACCTTAATCAAGTGATCCAAGTTTACCTCACCAGTAACGGGAAAATCAACATCACATGCCTTCTTGTATGATACTTCAAAAAGAACAAAGAATCATTTTTTTTATATTCTTGCCCTAAATGGTTAGTTTAAATCTAATCACAAGAAAACATCAGACAAATTCAAATCGAGTTACATTCTCCGTGACATAACTGTCTTCAAAAATGCCAAGGTCATGAATGACAAAGAAAGACAGAACTGTTCAGACTGAGGAAGCTTAAAGAAACATGAAAATTAAATGCAATGTGTCCTGGACCTGAAGAAAAAGTAATTTTGGCTTGTTTTAATTTTTTTTTAATAAATGGCATTATTGGGAAATTTGGATAGGATCTATCAATTCGATGGTAGTATTATATCAACGTTCATATCCTGATTTTGATGGTTGTGCTTGTTTTTTAGGAAATGCACAGTGAAGTATTAAGAAGTAACAAGGCATCCTGTATATTTGGAAAAACATGTGTATGTATATATAAGTATGTATGTGTGTGTGTGTAATCTTTAAACCCATGCATATGCATACATTGTGTATATGAGTGTCTTTCTATATATATGTGTGTATAAAAATTGGTGAGAGAGACAGAGAATGACACAGCAAAATGTTAACAATCAGGGAGCCTGAGTGAAGGGTATATAGAAGTTCTTTGCACTATTTTTGCATCTTCTCTGTAAATTTAAAATTACTTCAAAATTTAAAAAAGTAAACAAATAAGCGCAACCAGAAAATATGAAAATAAAATATTGAACAATTTCTCATAAAGCATAAAGCCAACTTCCATGGGAGTAAAGGACCTTCCTGGGAAGAGAATGTAAAAGAAGAGAGGCCGAAGACAGAACTTTGCAAGTACTCATGATACCCTAAACTACATGTCCAACAAACATTAAATAATTTTAAGACAGCCTAAACTAAACTAGCTATTATAATGCTTTTTTAAATTATTGTACCAACACACTTTTATTTTTCCTACACATATTTGCACAATCATATTACACTAGACATTTTATTTTTTTATTTTTTTAAAAGATTTTATTTATTTTATCTTTAGAGGGGAAGGGAAGGAGAGAGGGAAGGAAATATCAATGTGTGGTTGCTTCTCATGCGTCCCCTGCCGGGAACTGGTCGGCAACCCAGGCATGTACCCTGACTGGGAATTGAACCGTCATCCTTTGGTTCACAGGCCCATGCTCAATCCACTGAGCTACACCAGCCAGGGCTACACTAGACATTTTAACAGTTGAAACATGCCTATGATATTTTTCGATTACCCTTGAACCCATTGTATTAAGCTAAGGCAATGTCTCAAATGTTTGAACAATCTTTAAAAATATGTGATGTTACTTTGCCTTGTTCTTTTTTTTTTTTTTAATTATATTCCTTAGAGTGAATGGTATTCCAAACACTTTTAAGTTGTCTAAATCAACAATTTCCAACTGGTGTGCTGCAAGAATTTTTAAAACATACAATACCTGACTATTTAGTCAGGGGCACTTAACCCCTTTCCCTTAGATTGTCAGATAAAAAAAATGACAACAACCAACACAACAATAGCCATCCAGTGTAAATGAATCAAAATTATACCTTTTTTTTGGGTCAGACTGGCAAAAAATATAAGGTATTTTTTGGTGTGCCACAGAATTATAGTAATTAGTTTATCTGTGCCATGAGATGAAAAAGGTTGAAATAGCTGGTCTAGATCACTATTACATACAGCACTTTCAATACACGTATACTGCAAATAGGCAAGAAGGAAGGATGCTTAGAGACTTTCAGAACAATTGGCCCTGAGTGGGAGATTGTCTTAGGAAAAAAATGTCTACAAGTAGTCAACAGGAGTAGGGCATGGCAGAATAAAGTATAAGACATTCTTAATGTTTAAGACTGAAGCTTTTTCATATAGCTAAGATGGAGGTTCATTTATGTAATGAAAGTTATGAAAACAGTAATATATAAAGACAATTCAGGTTGGGTACAATTTGTTTGAAAGACAGTAGTGATATTGGAATGAATTATATTGTTCATGTGCAAGAACACAGTATAAAGAATCTCAGACTCCACCAACGCAAAGAATGTATAGAAACTTAGTTCTAAGAGTAATCACATTTCCATTTACAGACTTCGGGTGTTTAATCATATTTTTTAAAAAACAGAAAATTGGTTCCTAAGCTTCATCCTTACCACTTAAAGACAAGGTACTCTAGGCTCAACCTAGGATACCCTTCCAAAGACATGGGGATGAATGAAACTTTCCAGAATGAAAATTATGGCCCCATGACAAAGTTCATTTTATCTTATTGTAGATACAAAGAGACAAATTTCTGCCTACTCTATTTATAGAGAAATTTAAAAAAGTAAACAAGATTTCTTAATAAAAAGAGACAACAATTAAGTAGACATTATTCTTTTTTCCTCAGGACAGATATGAAAAAGGATTTAGTGTCTTTTGCATAATTTATTATAACCCTCTAGTACATGGCTGTTCTAGGAATTATTTAAGGATTTTTGTGTGATTCCCCATGAAGGGGTAATTCTAAATGCAAACCGGACCTGTAACTCTAAGTTTACAATTGCCTGTTAGAAAGTTCCACTTGAATGTTTTACCTTTCTAACATCTCAAATTCTGTTTATCTTCCAAATATGGTTCTGAGTTAGTATTGGCCACAACAGAAATTTGTGTAACATTTCAAAGGCAAAAGTGAAGCGGCAGTCATCACACTTTAAAAGTTAGTATAGGACATGAGATGCTATAGCAACTCATGCACATTGTTGCTCATCAGCTGGCTCACCTAGGAGTGGGGCAGTGGCCAGGTGTGGAGCTCCTCCAGCAACTGCTAGACCTTTTCAGTTTCTCTGAGTCCTAGGCCAGATGCCTGTGCAGCACCATGGCTCCTGCAGATAACTGCATCATCAGTGTTGTAGGTGGTAAGAGACAGAGGTACAGTGTAGTGTATGCTCAGGGGCCCAGCTGGTCTTTGTGGGTTCCATTTTGCCTTTCCTCACCCCCACTTCATGTCCAGCTCTCCTGCCTGACTATAAGCCCTATAATTTTATAGCAATTTTAAGTCCAGTTCCAGAAACAGAGGCAACTTCTCCAGCTCCCACAATTTCTTAAGGCCTAATCTCTAAAATAACTCTGATGTTGTATATGATATAGCAGTTTTGCTGCTCTGATCAAAATCTGATACAGCCCTGGCTGGTGTGGCTCCGTGGACTGAGCACCAGTCTGCAAAACAAAGGGTCACTGGTTCAATTCCCAGTCAGGGCACATGCCTTGGTTGTGGGCCAGGTCTCCAGGAGGGGGCTTGCGAGGGGCAGCCACACATTAATGTTTCTCTTTTTCCCTTCCCCTTTCTCTAAAAATAAATAAATACAATCTTTTTAAAAATCTGATACAGACAATGACATTGGAAATAATTCCAGGAGAACCAAATATTAATATTGGGTTCTCCGAATTCAGGTTATCTGATCTGATTTAAAGGCACTGGTGACCCATTGTCAATGTGACACTGGTTGTCCATGGCATGCATTAGCAAAAACAGTTTCTTAATGTATCACCTGTGGGCACCTGTAATCCAATGGCTAAAGAATTCAAGGTTTCAAGTTATCAAGTAGATGCTTCCATAGTATATTTAAGTGAAAATAAGAAATACAGTGAAGTTAGCTGTTTTCACCCAAGAGATGATGAATTTAGGGCTTTAAAGTCTCAGCTCAAGATGAGATAAAGGACCAGAAAGTTTATGACAGCCTTCCTATAACAGCAAGGCTGTAATTAAACAAACAAACAAACAAACACCAAAAATTTAATCCTGAATTACAATGCAATTGAATTTCCAATCTTACAGTTCTCCTGTCAAAAGATAGGAAATTTATTTTATTTGAACAGCAGTGAGCCTCTGAACATCGGAATGGGAACATATGGGCAATTCAGATGATACTGGAACACTTAGGGGGTTTTGCCTAGCTCTATTTAAAGTCTGCAAACTCTAACACCCTTGAATAAATCTTTATCATTTATTTCTAGTCAAAGTCTCCGGACGTTTTTTTCTTTTTTGAGATTTTCTACACTTCTGTTAGCATTCTGGCTCTGACATTTTCCCCAGCTCCTGATAAAGTAACCTTGGGGAAAGTTAGAGTTCTTGTATGTAGTACAATGTACATTCTTGAGAATGATCAGTTCTGCATTCTTAGCCCTAGGATTGGTCCCAGGGGATTATCAGTCACATGTCTAACAGTCTGAATGATGGATGTCAGGTCCTCGATAATGAGTCCTTCAGGGGGTAATCAGAGGTCTGGTATATGTCGATACATATATCTGGACACAGGACTGAAGAGTTCAAAAATTTAAGTTCCCAGGATAGCTAGAAAATCGAATCGGTTCCTCATGCTGCAACCTTCATAATGTTAATTTTAGCACCTTGTTTAAAGTGATTCCATTTTATATATTCCTCATCTTAACTCTTCCCTGGGAGGTTTGGTCCCTACTAAACTCTCCCTAATTAAAATAGGCCCTTCTCTGTTAAACTGAATCTAATTAAGATTTTCTAAATTTATTAAACACACAAAACCTGCTGCCAGCCACTTCCACTTTAGTTCGTCTCTTGATCAGCTTACTGAATGCTTATTGAAGCATTTATTGAATGTTTTAAATATGCTACATAAAATACTGTGAGGCAGCAAGCTATCTTGTCTATCTTTAGAATTCTTGCTGCACATTTCCTTTTTAAAATCCTCTCCTAAAGTCTGCTGAAAAACGCAGACATCTCTACATGTTATGTCAATGATGGAACTAAAAAAAAAAAACAAAATTACCAGAACGGCAGAAGTCTCGACACAAAGTACTGCACTCACATTCTAACTGCAACACCCGGATTAACATCAAGCATTCCTATTTTCTTTTGTTTTCTTAAGTGACTATTATAATGGGAATCACTTAAATGCAAAGAACTGTAGGCCCGGTATCAAGGAGAGACTGACTCTTCAAGGTGAAGGGACAAAAAGAGGAGGGTACAAGCACAAGACCCAAACTACTCAGGAACCCGGCCTCGAATGCGCGCCTGCGCAGAACGAATCCTCCTGCGCCGAAGTTGGGCAGGAAGGGCTGAGGCGACCGGGGCGGGGATAGGGTTGCTAGGAGAACGCAATGACGCTACGGCCGTGGCCGTCTCCTCCGCCAATGGGTGCCGTCCGCTTGTAGTGATTGGCCGTTTACGTCACGCTGACGACGCGCGAAGGGCACACTTCTAAGGTCTCGGAGGACGTTCGGCCTCTGTGAGCCGCAGCGTTTCCCAGGGGCGTCGGTGTGTTCGCCATCTTAGGGAGTGAGTGTGCTCGGGCCTTCGTTGCAGCAGGTGCGGGGAGCAGGGAGGGGAGTCTCTATGGGACGATGCTTTAGGTGTAGGCCCAGTCGGCCTTCTGTTTTAGGGAGGCCGCGGTGACCTCAAGGGCGCGAGGGCGAGAAAAAGAACGCCGGGTCGGGGTCCCAGGGTGCCGGTGACTTTGGCCGACCTGACGCCCCCGCCACTTTCGCCTTTCATCTGACCGCCGGCCCCTCTTTTTCTAGGAGTATGTTTTCTTCCGTGGCGCACCTGGCGCGGGCGAACCCTTTCAACGCACCCCACTTGCAGCTGGTGTACGATGGCCTCGCGGGCCCCAGCAGCAGCCCCGCCGGGCCGCCGGGCCCGCCCCGCCGCTCCCGCAACCTGGCAGCCGCTGCTGTGGAAGGTGAGGCCAGACCCTGCCTGTGCCGGGCCCGGAGGGCAGGGAAGGACGTGCCCTGCCCGCCGCGCCGCAGGACGGCGCCCAGTTGCTTGCCCGAAAATGTCAGCCTACTCTGCCCAGGCCCGGTGTCGGATCCTTAGCTCTCCCTCAAGGGCGCGGAAGGCCTAGGCACAGATCCCTCCGTGACCTCCACGTCCTCAAGAGACATAGAGGCCTTGACTTGCTCCTTATCTTCCCCGTCGTGAGCCC
Organism: Anoura caudifer; assembly: GCA_004027475.1. Classification (NCBI taxonomy): domain Eukaryota; kingdom Metazoa; phylum Chordata; class Mammalia; order Chiroptera; family Phyllostomidae; genus Anoura; species Anoura caudifer. Next base: position 22,756 of record PVKU01011768.1, on the reverse strand, counting down.
GCTTGGTCAGCAGGCTAAGTATTGGGTAAAGTCCTTCCTAACCACGGGCCACCTGCAGTTCTAACTATGGGTTCTTTGATCAGGTTTTAATTTTCTTCTTGAAGGTATTACCCTCTCCCGTAGGTATTTCCGAAGTCTGATATTAGTTGACCCAGAGTATATAAGATAACTAGGTGTCTTTTAATACGTGTTGTGAAGAAGGTGACTTGGCCGTAGAAAGGACATAGTAATTGGTAGTGATAACTTCGGTCTTATTTCTTGGGATTCTTGGTGATTAGACCCAATGTAATGAATTGTGTGTACTCTAAATCAAGTCCTACTGGAGCGGATGTACAGAGAAACATCACATACGGTATGTGTTTCTGTTATGTCTTAATGTAGATTAAAAAAAGTCCTTACACATTCTGTACTTGAATTTAGAAAGTTAAAGCTAATGCCATTTGTGTAGTGTTGGATTGCAGGCATTTGTGTTTCTCTAGTTGTATGCTATAGGAATGGGTAAGTGGATGTCCTGTTGGTTAGTGGCTGGGGTAACCCACAAGTTTACAAGCTGAGTGCTCCTTCTGAGTTTGATTTGTACTCTGAAGTGTGTTCTTATCAGTAATTAATAATTTGAACTCTGATTTTAATCATTAATGTAGAAGAATTTTATTAATATGATAAAATACGAGCTAGTTAACTCACAGATAAAACTTTCATAATCTTTCAGTTATTGTTTTGATTTTGGCAGTTACACGCACTAGGTGGAAACTCATCTGTCAACTTACTGTAACGGGGCCAAAGCTGTTCAGTTGTGATAGTACTGTTTCACAGGGAAACCATTCTCTTTTCATTCCTGTGGCCTTCACCATCTGAAGAAATCTTAACTGATTTTTTTTCAATCAAACAGAGCAGTATAGCTGTGAATATGGATCTGGCAGATTCTTTCTCCTGTGTGGATTTGGAGGAATTATTAGCTGTGGCACAACACATACAGCATTGGTTCCTCTAGATCTGGTTAAATGCAGAATGCAGGTTTGTTTTGCATGTTGGACTGAATAAAGCATATTGTTGAAGCATGGCTGTTAAGTTGTAAGATGTAGTCATCTACTAACAAGCTGTGTGGAAACCTAACTTTCCAGTAGGTAAGTTGATAACCAGTAATAACATGAGTTTTATACTAAAATGCATGGTGTGTCTTGTCTTATTACAGAGTACAGTTGTGAATATGGCTCCCTGAAGTTTTATGCACTGTGTGGCTTTGGTGGGGTCTTGAGCTGTGGTCTGACACACACTGCTGTGGTTCCCCTGGATTTAGTGAAATGCCGCATGCAGGTTTGTATGGAGATGACAATGATGAAAGTATTCATGTGGGACTTAATTACAAATAATCTTGAGGGACTTTACAAATGAGAAGAATTCGAAGATGTAACAACTGCTAGTAGGAAAGCAAACCTGAATTTCTTTAGTTTTTTTTTTTTTAAGATTTTGCTTATTTTTGGAGGGAGAAAGAGAGGGAAACATCCATGTGCAAGAGACACATCCATAGGGTTGCTTCTCGAATGCCCCCACCTGGGGCCAACTGGGGACTGGCCACAACCCAGGCATGTACCCTGACTGGGAATCTATCCAGCGACCTTTTGGTTCACAGGCCGGCGCTCAGTCCACTAAACTACACCAGCCAGGACTCTCTAGTCATTTTATAAGTAGTTATATGTGAGAGTGGGTAATCGTTCATTGTTCACTATGTGAAGTGACTTCACATCTGTTAATTGATAAGATTAAGGCAGAGAGCTCTGTGTAGATTAAAACCTGTACTTTTAGTATCTTGTTATTAAAATTTTGTGGGATGTAGTTCTTGTATATTCACTTACATAAAGGTTTTTTTTTTTTTTTAATCAATTACAATTGTTGAAACAAAAATAATCAGATTTCAAAAATTTATTTGTTCCAAACAGGATTAGAGGTCTACTTACCTAAAAGAGAAAGGAAGGTGAAATAATTAGCAGGGAGAGGAACGTGATGTATACCAGCCTTACCTAGTACTGGCAGAAATAGTGAGATGAGATGTTTTTCCCATTTAGTTAACAGAACGGATATGAAATATATCTTCTCTAAACTTCTTATACATGTCTCGAAGTGAATTTAAATCAAAAGACAGATTCTTATTATGTTAACGTACTGTTTTAACTTGTATTTAGTTTAAGTTCACAAAACTTTATAGTATAATCTACCTAATAGGCTAGCCTTTTCAGTTATACAGGCATACATTGCTTTATTTGCTTTGCTTCGTAGCACTTCGGAGATACTGTGTCTTTTACAAATTGAAGGCAAGAACCTTCACTAGCAGAAAGATATGACTTGCTGGCTCAGATGCTGCTTAGCATCTTTTTAATCTGTGAAGTGTTTTTATTTAAGTTATATACATGGTTTTTTAGATATATTATTATATACTTAATAGAGTATGGTATAGTGTAAACATAACTTTTGTATACTCTGGGAAATTAAAATATTTGTGTGCCTTCCTTTATTGTAATAATATCTTTATTGTAGTTGTCTGGAACTGAACCTGCAGTATCTCCAAGGCAAGCCTATAGAGTTATCTATTATTTAGGCAGTAGCTTTAAAACTAATTCTTTAAAAGTGGTAAAATGGGGTGGTGAAAAATCTATTAGGTATCAGTTTTATTATGTATTTTTGTAGGAATTTTACCCTCTGAACTAACCTACTCCAAGACTTAAGTCTAACTGAATGAAAGCTAAGTACACATTTACAGAGATAATTATAGATACTAAGCTGATATCAGGCAGTGAGCTTGTATTTACCTACCTTTTGTGTAGTTATGAAGTTTATTTTAGAACCAAAAGAAAAAACTAATAACAAGTATTTATGAGAAGTACTAGCTTTTTGGTGCATTTATTTACTTATTTTTTCTTGTTTTAAATATAGGTGGACCCCCAGAAGTATAAAGGCATATTTAATGGATTCTCAGTCACACTTAAAGAGGATGGTGTTCGTGGTTTGGCTAAAGGGTGGGCTCCGACTTTCATTGGCTACTCTATGCAGGGGCTCTGCAAGTTTGGCTTTTATGAAGTCTTCAAAATCTTCTATAGCAACATACTTGGAGAGGTATGTGAGTTAACTTTGAGATGAAAGGTCCTGAGCTTTTAACTTAAAATTTAAACCCAAAAAGGATTTTAGATTTTTGTCTGACCCACCTCATTTTAGAACTGAGGAAATGGCCTCAGAAAGGAAGAGCAACATGTTTCAAATAATAAGTTTGTTTTAGCAACCACAGGATGAAAAAAAGAAAATGTATATAATTAGATTTCAGTGTTCCTTTTTTATTAGACTGCTGCTTTCCAACTATGTTGGATTTTGAGTTTATAGCAAGAATTTATTAAGAGGACTTACATATGAGGCATGTCTTGGGTGGCAGCAAGACAAGGCAGGTATCCTCTGTACCACATGGCAGGCACTAAGAGGGTTGTACAGGACAGAGAAAGATGGATGGGGGTACTTGCATGTGGCCCACCCCAGATAAGGGGAGACTGCCTTGCATGCTTGCGTGTGGCAGGTCAACAGAACCAGCACGTCTGGGGCATAGGTGACAGTCGATCAGGCAGTTTCTGAGGGGATTTTTTGGAAGCAACCTGTTCTGGCCAGGGTCTAATGTGATCTAGTGGTAGTCAGTCACTCATGGAATAGTCTCTCCTCCATAGATTTCTTTGTATAGTTCCATGGTGCCTAGATGTTTAAAAACAAAACCCCAAAAAACCTTCATATTGCAAATGTGTGGTTGATGAAGTTATGAAAGATACTTGGTCAGTCTCGTGTGTGTTATCCATGGACTATATGCTAAACACTCTTAAAATGTCTGAAATTTAACTGCTTCCTATAACTAATTCTTAAGGTAAAATTGAAAACATCCAATTCATGTTCCTCCTTACATATTTCAATTAGGAGAATACCTATCTCTGGCGCACATCACTGTATTTGGCCGCCTCTGCCAGTGCTGAATTCTTTGCTGACATTGCTCTGGCTCCTATGGAAGCTGCTAAGGTTCGAATTCAAACCCAGCCAGGTTATGCTAACACTCTGAGGGATGCAGCTCCCAAAATGTATAAGGAAGAAGGCTTAAATGCGTAAGTAAACATTTGCCTAAAATTTGTAGTATAAAATACTATAGCAGCTGCATTCGTTAGCATTAATCCTACCAGACTTTTAAAAAATGTTTTTGTTTCATGTCCATCACTGCCACCTTCCTCCCACCCCCTGCCTTTTTGGATAGAACATAATAAATTCCAGGACAAGATTAAGTTGATAGCATGGCTTGCGTACTGAATTAAGGATTTTTTTCTAAAGTAGGAACTATTTGTCCGTCTACAAATGACTTGATATTTGACCTAAACATTAACTGTTAACTTTTGGGGCAGGGAGGCTTATTACAATTCTTGTCATCTGTGTTCAGAGTTAACAATTTGCATATATAGTGAGGCCACAACATGCTTCCTTAGATCCACCTTTGTGGATGCCAATCTTGAACTGAGTTCTACTTGTAAACTTACTGTTTCTTGTAGTTCCAGTCAAGAAACATCCAGCAACTTTTCTGGTTGTACAGTCGAAGGTGCTTGAGTCATTGGCATGTGAGATAAATATACCTGCATGTTAGTCTTAGGTTCTGATGGAAATGACATGCAATTGTGCTGCCATTTTTCACTATCAGAACTTGACTGGTATGCGGACACTTCTTTTAATGGTGGAAATTCTGCTCGATGAGTATATGCAACTGAGTAAAATTAAGTTTTCTGATTTCCTAGATTCTACAAGGGGGTTGCTCCTCTCTGGATGAGACAGATACCATACACCATGATGAAGTTCGCTTGCTTTGAACGTACTGTGGAAGTATTGTACAAGTTTGTGGTTCCTAAGCCCCGCAGTGAATGTACAAAGGCAGAGCAGCTGGTTGTGACATTTGTGGCAGGTTACATAGGTATGAATTATTTATTTAGCACGTGCTTGTCTGTGAAATTTAGGACAAATATTTCCATTACAGAACTGTATTTTGAAGAAAAAAAATATCCCAAAGTAGTTAGATCTTCCCATAGCATTTCATATGCCCTTCAGAATTCATAAATACTTACTTACTAATTAGTTCCTGATAGAATTGGTTTGTGGTTTGCATGGTTAAGCTTGGGGATGTATTAATTTGACTGCTGTACTATTTGTGGTATTTTTGTTGTTTAGTTTTTCAGGAAAAGTTTTAATACAAGAGAAAGTGTTGATTAAAATTGAATATAAAAACTTTTAAAAGATAAGTAGACTGCTTTATAACCTTTCTCGTCAATCTTAACGCTAAATCGGATTTTTTCCTAAGAACTAAAGTTTTATTACTTGGTCACGAGAAGATTGTTGGTTGTGATGTGATTTTTTTTTTTCCTAACTGACCCCATATTGAATCATATTTCTTGACTTTTTTCAGCTGGAGTCTTCTGTGCAATTGTTTCTCACCCTGCTGATTCTGTGGTGTCTGTGTTGAATAAAGAGAAAGGTAGCACTGCTTCTCAGGTCCTCAAGAGACTTGGTTTTAGAGGTAGGATTGTTTTTCCTCTAAAGGAAGAATTGACACTTTGGTGTGTATTCCATTTCTCATTCATGTTTCATATTTCCAACCAGGCGTGTGGAAGGGACTCTTCGCCCGCATCATCATGATCGGCACTCTGACTGCACTACAGTGGTTCATCTATGACTCTGTGAAGGTCTACTTCAGGCTCCCGCGCCCTCCTCCACCCGAGATGCCAGAGTCTCTGAAGAAGAAGCTTGGGTTAACTCAGTAGAGAGATCAAAGCAAATATGGACTGAATCTGCTTGTTGGTCAGTGTTGAGGAAAGTGCTAAAGGAACTTTTATATATATATACGACAGTGTAGGAAATTGTCTATTCCTAATATAATTACTGTAGTACTCTTGCCTGAAGCAGGAGCTTCAAATTCGTTGTTGAAATAAACCCAACTGTTCATGATTTGTCTGTGACTTGATAATTATTTTTTAAACTAGTTTTTAAAGATTTCACCCTGCCCTGGCCAGTGTGGCTCAGTTGGTTGAGCACCGTCCCGCAAAGTGGAAGGTCACTAGTTCGACTTCTGGTCAGGGCACGTGCCTGAGTTGTTCCCTTTCTAAAAAAATTAAATTAAATTAAATTAAAAATAAAATCTTTGGGAAAAAAAGGCTTAAACCTGAAATGGGAAGAATTAGTACTTAATAAGACCTCCAGAAAAAGGTGAGAACTAACCACTGTTGGTTCAGCACTCTGATCCCTGCTCATAAATTATCAAGTGGCTCAAGTTTTTGTCACTCAAGAATTGCTACATTTTTAGGAAACACCCTAAATTTTCAGAAATGTGATTTAATTGTTAACTATGGATAAGTGTTTGTGATTATGTTTTAACAAGTTGATTTCAGCATATGATTGAATTTTTGTATTGAGTACTATGCTTTTTAAAATCCCTGTGAATTTGGTAATCTTTAATTGTAAAATGTAATCTAAACCAGGCCAATTCTTAGAATGATAGTTTTTATTTACTAAAGACTTTATTTTATTTTTAGGGAGAGGAGAAAGGGAGTAGAGAAACATGGATGTGTGGTTGCCTTCTTGCATGTCCCCACCTGGGGACCTGGCCTGTGACCCTTTGGTTTGCAGGCCAGCACTCAGTCCCCTGAGCCACACCAGTCAGGGATAGAATGACAGTTTTTAAAAGGAACAAAGCAATTGATAGTTATAAATCATTTTGGATAATTCTATTCTACACAAATCTGACTTTTACATTTTCAAAAAAGTTTCCATAAGCTGTTGTCAGTTTTGTTTCTAAGAAATAACTGCTTAACAACTGCAGTAGGCAAGTGCCCCTGGCAGGGCACTTGAGTGAACTTGAGCACTGAAATTTTGTTGTAGGTCTGAGCCCAAACTGGTATTTTAAAAGCTTCCAGGAAGTAAACCACTCCTCTTTTCCCTTATGTTTGCTTAGAAAGTATCAAAGTCCAATGTACAATATACCGGTAGTTAAAATGTTTCTCAAATCTGATGATGTTTTACCTTGAGGCCTTTGGTTATAAATACCTGGGTTGGGTTGACAATTAGGTGTACAGGTGGCGCTCCACGAAAAGAATTTTCAAGGAGTCTTATTAGTGAGAGATGATTTCACTACAAATCCATTTTGTAAATTTAGAAACCACATGCATCTAGTTGCATATTAACTTCCCTATCATTTGGTCTTGTTTACATTGTCAGTCTCATTTTACCTGTGTTGGACAGAGAAAGGAAGGGTTATGGGTGCATATATGAGCCAAACTCAAAAGGTAGAGCGGCAGTCTGAACCCAAGCAAGTGATGGTATTAGTAAATTAGCATCAGCACTGTGCTTTAGTTATTTCTGTGCAACAAATCTGAAATGGTTTGAGACTGTTTATAATCCCAAACTTTCTGTGGGTCAGGAATTCAGGAGTATCTGTATTGGATCCTCCCTGTTCTGGGTTTCCTGAAGTTGCAATCAGATGGTAGCCATGGGGTCATCTCCAAAGGCTTTCACTTACCCAGGCTGAAGAGAGAATTCTGAGCAGCTCCCTGTTAGTGGCTTAGTTTTTCTTCAACATCCACAGCATGGTGGCTCAGGGCAGCTGCACTTATTTCAGGACTCCAAAGTTGAGCCAGACAGAAGCTGAATTTTTTTTTTTTTTTTAATTTAGTCTTGGAAGATATTGCATCACTTCTATACTTTGGGTCACAGCATTGGAAGTCCCAGAAGACCAAATCTCAGCTTCAGGGGAAAGGAACTTAATACACCACCTCTTGCTGGGAGGAGTATCGGTCACAGTGTAAGAACAGCCTGTGGGATTGGATATATATGTATATTGAACCAATCCAAAGCAGGACTGCATTTGAAAACCAGAAGTGCGGTTCAGCCAGCCTTCACTATGAGGCACTTCTGCCAACCTCAGAATTTGAGTTTTATTTTCAAGAGAGACAACTTCTTTATTTTTTTTTTAATTTTAATTGTTCAAGTACAGTATTCTGCCTTTTACTCCCATCCCAGCCCAGTTCTTTTAGAATGGTTTCTCTTTCTAAAAGAAAACCATTTCATCCTCAAAATTCAAGTAAAATACCCACTTAAAATTGTGTGTGTTCCATTTCACATTTTAAAACTTATAAGTAAAGATCCTAATAAGAAAATTTTAATAACTGGCTTCTCACACTTGGTATAATTGTAAGTTCCATAAATTAGAGCCCAGTAGAATGAATATATGCATATGGTAAGTTTTTTTAAAAGATTTTATTTTTTACAGGGAGGAAGGGAGGGAGAAACAGGCAGAGACACATAAACGTGTGGTTGCCTCTTGTGCACCCTTACTGGGGACCTGACCTGCAACCCAGGCATGTGCCCTAGACTGGGAATCGAACTGGCAATCCTCTCAGACTGGTACTCAGGCACTGAGCCACACCAGCTAAGGCTCAATTAATTCTTTAACTGAATTATGTCATAATCCTAGGACAAGATAGCATTGCATAGTAGCTTTCAGAGGGATCACATATGAGTCAAATAGTTTTGAAGATCAATAAAGCAAGCCCTGGCCAGGCAGCTAAGTTGGTTGGAGCATCAGCCCAATACAGTGGGGTTGCGGGTTCAGTCTCTGGTCAGGACACATACAGGAAGCAACCAATGAATGCATAAATAAATGGAACAACAAATTGTCTCTCAAAAAAAAATTCTCATCTGAAGATGTGTTTGTTGATTCTTGGCGGGGTGGGGGGCGGGAGAGAAAAAAAACATCAATGTAAGAGAGAAAGAAAGTGGTAGCCTGAACCTGCAACCTAGGTATGTGCCCTAACCAAGAATCAAACCCTCCAACAGTGGGACAACACTCCAACCATCTGAGCCACCTGGCCAGGGGATAAAAATAAAATTTTTTTAAAAACAGCTTGTATTGCTAAATTATGCATTCCTAGTGACATGTAAAATAAAATTGAAAAAGAAGTAAAAGCTTAAACAAATCTCCATTTTGTGAAAGCTTCATGAAATGTTTTGACCATATTTTAAAATGAGTTTAACATTTCTGCAATATTATTTTTGGGATGGAAGTGTCCATATGTTCATGAAGCCTGGTGTATGGCACTCTTGCTGTTAATTTGAGTTATACACATTTTCTTTAGCATAAGATTATATAATCATTGTTTATATAATTTTTATTATTTATAAGTCACAAAACAATTGTTAATAATTTCAGATATCACATGGTTAAGGAGCAAACATTCCAAACCTGGAGGAATTTGTAGTTCAGTTAAATGCTGTGCCTCTCTTGACATATCAAATGATGTGGTACCTTAATAAGTCAGCTACTACTAACAGCTCTCAGAGAGAATCAATTATCTCTCTCTTAATATTTTCATTTTATAAAGATTGGGGTACATTTTTAAAATATTATTTTTTTTAGAGCAAAAGGGGTGTGTGAGAGAGAGGCTAGTCAGTTGCTTTCCATTTGCACCCCAGCTGGGGATTGAACCCACAACTTAGGTATGTGCCTTGACAAGGAATCGAACCTGCAACTTTTTGTATATGGGACAACATTCCAACCAAGTGAGCCACTCGGCCAGGGCAAATCATTTATCTCTTTTAAATGACATCTCTGACTTCACATTCTTCGTAATGTTCATAGGAGTATGTGAAATGTTAACTTCACCACTGATACAGTTTATGAATCCTTTGGTTATTACAGTACGACTTTAGTTTCATAGAAAGCAACAATTCCAAAGTTTTCATGTGTTCTTATAGACTCTAACATGCCATGCATGCAAGTCACTTCATAAACACTGGCTATACTGAATAAAAACCTAGGGAATGTGTCTCCCATACAGAACATACTGTAATTCCTATCTAAGACTGTGCTTCAATGTACACATCAGCTGGCTTTGTGGAATGTGTATGCAAGATTTGAAGATGGAGGGATAATTCATAGGAGGGGAAATATCTTTATTCAAGACCCATGACATCATTAACATCTGAAGATACGTTGTACCCCATTTTTACTTAGGGATAAACAATTTACAGATTTTACTGACTGCACAGTTGGTTAGATTTTAAATGATATAGTGCAGGGAAATTTCACAGCTGAAGATGACTCACCCATAAGAGATCATCTTTATTATTGAAATAATTTTACATTTCCTACTGTTGGAGAACAGATTGAAAGTTTTCCATCCTCCTGTATTTGCTACAAAAGCTGTCTGACTTGAAGACAAAACCTTGACCAAGAGCCTGGTAACATTCCGGATTTTAGGGTTCCTTCTCAGTACGGCTACCAAACTACTGACAGATTTGAGAAGCATTATTTCAGTGAGTAGACCTAGAACCAAATGAGTCCCTCATTTTTTTGGCACTGATAGAAAAAAATATTCCTTATAAACTAGTTTTCAGATTAAATATGTATTTTTAAGTGAAGTTTTTATATTTTTTCATGTTGAAAATGCATTGTGTTTTATTAAAATGATTGCATGGAACATAATTTACATTTCATTTGGTATCATCATCATGAACAAATACTACATTAGGATGTACTGTACTACAGTGATCTCCCTTTGTGATAAAGAGCTATTTACAAAAATGTCCCATTCTATGTAACTTTCTATTATATAATGGTTTTGCCCTTTATTTGATGTGCCAGACACTTCAGATATGCTAATGTTGATATTCACAGCAGTCCTGTAAGGTAGGTATTATTATTCTTATTTACAGATGAGGAAATTAAAGTTCACAGATAACTAAATTTGTCGAACGCCACAGAACTAAGTGGTGGTAGGTAGAGCCAGGACTGGAACCCAGATATCTCTGCTTTCAGTGTCCCTTGTAGTTTCTGTTAAAACAGACAGGAATCAAATTCTTCAACAAACCTGTCTTTTGCCACTGTAATTATAGAAAATCTATCATAAAAAATCATTGTAGTTTGGAATAAGAAAACTCAAATATCCCAAATACTAATAGTTGCTGTATTTTAGTAACAGCGTATATAGTGGATTCTATTCTTAGTATTTAAGGCAAACACATACAAGTGCTTATTCTATCTCAGCTATGTGCTAGGTGCAAAGGGATGTCTTAAAAAAAAAAGGCAATTTGAGTGATCTAGAAACTCAAAATCTAGTTTCAGACAGCTATGAAACCATTTGAAAATATGATGGATACCTAATACTTAAGTACAATTTAAGCAATAAGCCCTGGGTGGTATGGCTCAGTGGATCAAGTGCTAGCCTGTGAGCTAAAAGGTCGCCAGTTTGATTCCCAGCAAGGGCATGTGCCTGGGTTGTGGGCCAGGTCCTCTGTTGGTATAGTTTCTCACATTGATGTTTCTCTCCCTCCCTTCTTTCCTTTCTCCCCCTCTCTAAAAATAAATTTTTAAAAATCTTTTAAAAAAAAAAGCAATAAAATTGTGAGGGAAACGCCAAGTGGAATAGAAGTTCAGGAAAGAGAAGAGAATAGGGAATTGAAGCAGGAAGAAACTTCCTTTGGGCTCAGTTTGGAATTATGTGAATCAATTTTAACACTAATCATAGTGGCTAACATGTGATATTAGACTTAATCTTTAAAAAATTCACATGTTCGTAGAAAAACTTACAAGGACATATTCCTCCTTCAAGTTTCTCTTACAGCAATCTTTCTCAAAAGTCAACGTCCACACAATTTCCTCGGGATTTTATTACAAATGCGGATTCTGATTCAGTAGCTCTGAGGTGGAGCCTGAGATTCTGCATTTCTAATGAGTGCCTTGGTGAGGTCAACGCTCTGGCCCCCTCGAGGGGAGAAGAGTGCTCTGTCTCTGCTGGTACTGGCCTTCCAGTTCCAGAAGCCATGAGTAATGGTTATACCACAACTCTTCCCTTGGGATACTGATGGGATTAATAAACCCTCTTATTTTCCCTGTGAGATACTTGGATTACTGTTTCTTGCAACCAGAGCCCTGATAAATCCCCTAGTAGCCAGCTCTAAGTTCTGTAAGATCAGGGGGTACTTGTTATCCAGTGATGTGTTCTTGAAGCTCCTACACATGTGCTTGGCACGCATGAAGCACTCCATAAATGGATAATGAATGCAACAGCCCCGATCCTGATGGCAGGATCCAGTAAGAACCCCAAGCCCGTATAGTATGCTCCCTGGCAGCCAGTGAGGGCAAGTCCCAGGGACTCAGAGTCTGCCCCATCTGGATTTCCCAGGGCTACAATGGCAGATCCTGCTTCTCCCTACTTCTCTCTCTCCGTCTGATGTATAAGGTTCTTGCTAAAGAAAGTTTCAAGTGTATGTTTTAGCATGCTTATTTTGAAAAATCAAGACTTTGAAAATTTTATTTTTTCTGTCCAAAATAGAATCATGTACAAAATGGTATTTACTCCAGAATTTCATTATTTCTAACTTGTCAGTCTGTTCATAACATGACAGAGTTCCCATTAAAAATCAAGTCGCTTCAATCTAATCTAAATAGTTTCAAGCTAATCCATATCTGAAATGTGTGTTATTTCATCTTTTATATTCTTAATCTCAGCTTGGACTATGGTGAAATTAGATATTTTTTCATTTAAGAAAGCAATTTCTTTCTCTCTTTGTAGTAAGTCAGCAACCAATCTCCCAATGCGTAGTGTTAAATCATTTAGCAATGGTTCCAAACGGGAAAAATCCTTCTTTAGATTGTACACCTTTGGCTTTAGATCATTAGCAAAAGTCACTGTCTTCAGAACTTTAGCTCTATCACTTTCTAAGCTTAAAAACCTATCTGTGTGCTTGTTGAAATCACTCTTTAGCTCTGAAAGCACCTTCTTAACAGAGTTAATTCTCTGTGAATTTTCAGATGCTACCTTTCGGAGCATTGCTGTGCGGTCAATGCTACTTGAAAGAAGATCACCTATGTTTTTTACTGTATTTTTCTCCACTTTTTCTATTTTATTTTCCAGTTCTTGCACAGAATCTTTCAATGATGTTATCTCAGTTACTAAACCTGAAATACGTCGTATATCTGTTTTTATAGTTGTAGTCTTGAGACCAATATCTTTTGCCATGGAAATTGTATTTTGGTCTACTTTTGTAATATCTTGAGAAAGAGTTGTCAAATTGTCATTCAGTGTATCCTGTTTTTCAGTTATCTTGTTGGACCAAGCTTTCAGCTCGAAAATTTCCTCTTGTAGCCGCTTTAGATGGGCAATTATTTGAAAAGACTTCAATTGTTCCACGATAGCTTCAGACTTCTCACACTATAAGAAAATATAATACCACAATAATTAAACTGGTTAAAAGCTTGACTTGAAATTCAACTTAAGTTTTATTAGTTTTAATCATAACTTCACTGCTCTTCTGGAAAGCATTTGGTACAATGTATTAAGTGTATTACTAATGAATAAGGAAAACATTAAGGAAATATAAAATGTTACTGGAAACAATATTTTTCAGTTATTATTTTTGTACTATTAATCCTCTGTAGTGACAAAATGAGGTAAATGATAGTTACTTATTTTTCAGTTGCTGGAGAAGAGAGGAGAAAGGAATATCACATTATTTGGTACAATTCCCTCATTTTATTTTATTTTATTAATTAATTTATTTTTTAAAGATTTTATTTATTTTTAGAGAGAAGGGAAGGGAGAGAGAAAGAGAGGGAGAGAAACATCACTGTGTGGTTGCTTCTCACATGCCCCCCACTGGAGACCTGGCCTGCAACCCAGGCATGTGCCCTGACTGGGAATTGAACTGGTGACCCCTTGGTTTGTAGGCCCGAGCTCAATCCACCGAGCTACACCAGTGGGGGCCAATTCCCTCATTTTACAAATTAAAAACAGCCCCAAAATCAAGGACCCCAAAACACACAGTTAGTGGCAAGGCCTAGGTCAGAATTGTTCTTCTTCCACCACTGCTTCCCAACTCTTCCTTAAGCATTCCTTAATTCCTTCTCATGCCCAAGGCCCAAACAATTTTAGATCACAGTAACAACTTTTGAGTGACTTACAGTCTAGTTTAATGGTGACATGGCAGTCATCGCCTACCATCAAATTTGGCTGAATGACAGCTTTTTGAATCCTCAGGGATATTCTACTGACAGATTCCTTGTGATACTTTTCCTCCTCTGCTTGAACAGCAGCAGGTTGCATTGAACAGTGTGAGGTCAGTAGCTACTGGAGTTGGACAGACCCAGCAGTTTGATGGCAAGATTCATAATCTTGCTGAGTCTCAACTTCCTCATTTGTAAAATTGGTCTCATAGTTAGCAAAGCTGTGGTGAGCATTCATAAGACATGCAAAATGCCCTACACAGTGACTGAGATCCAGCAGGTACTCAACAGAGAGCTGTTAGGATGACAATGATGAATGGAGACCTCCTAGCATTGTGACAGTGCGTTACTTCTCTCCTCCCCTGCTATGTAAAGCTGGGATGGAGCATTTTGATTTGTATTACATCGATAGTTCATAGCTGAACTGAAATATACAGATTCTGGGTGAATTTGTATAGCTTTTGCCAACTGTGCAAATATGAGAGATAAGGCTATAGAAAAAAGGGGGTTTTATTTGTTTGTTTTGGTTTGTGCATTTGGTGAATTAACAGCATCATTATTGTATAATGAGATCATATTAAGCTTTGATCAAGATTATAGATTCAGCCCTGGCTGGGTAGTTCAGTAGGTTCGAGTGTCATCCTAATAAGATGAGGTTGTGGGTTTGATCCTTGGCTATGACTCATACAAAAATCAACCAATGAATGTATAAATAAGTGGAAAAACAAATTGATGTTTTTCTCTGTTTACCTTTCTCTCTAAAATTAAAAAAAAAAAGGTAATAGATTCTGTCAAAGGTCTACAAGTACGTTGAGATTAAAAATAATGCCATTAACTTTGTAACTTACAAGTTTAATTTTCTATGAAAACATACAGGTGAATAAATCAACATTTTCATAATAAAAAATAAAAGTATGCCTAGTCAACAGCTTCTAATAAAAATTAAAAAAAATAAAAACATAAATATACTCTGAAAATTTACATCCAAGAGTTTTAAAAAATTAGGTGTTTGTTTTATAAAAGTGATTATGTGTGCTAAATGTTCTTTTTTAAAAGAGTCCAGTATTCTGTATCAGAAATCAATTCATATAAAATCAATTATCAATTACAAAGATACAAAAGTGTGTCTTAGAATATGGTAATCTGCCCTGGCTGGTGTGGCTCAGTAGATTGAACACCAGCCTGCAAATCAAAAGGGTCACTGGTTTGATTCCCAGTCAGGGCACATGCCTGGGTTGCAGGCCAGGTCCCCAGTATAGGGGGTGTGAGAGAGGCAACTGCATATTGATATTTCTCTCCCTCTCTTTCTTCCTCCTTCTCCTCCATATAAAAATAAAATGGAAAAAAAAGAATATGGTAATCTTCCTTAAGGAAACATCAACAATGTAATTCAGTATTTGATATATAGGGAAGTTTTTGAAATTTCAAGTATTTCTGTTAAATAAATGAATGTCAGAAACAGAGGAAGATAAATTTAGTACATCTAAAACTCTCCAATGACATTTTTAAATAGGGAAACCTGTGCATAAAGGAATATACACATGTGTATACACACAATAGTTTTCTCATGAAATCCTTGTAGAAGGGCAGTTTTTGTTTCCCTTGTAACTGCCACTATAGAGCAATGGCTGCATTGTTTCCCTTTATTTTCTGCAACTTACTATGATATACACAAGTTAATAATAATATTGAGGTATCAAATACAGTGATAGACCAGAAAAAAAAGTGGAAGAATACAAGAGAAAGTTCCAGCTAACTTTATAATCTATTTTATTAGCATGAAAATAAAAGCAAACAAATACAATTTTGTCAGTGCACATAGACATAAACTTAGAAATTCAGAATTCAAGAAATTTAATGTTAGGATTCCAGAAATTAATGCTATGCCTTTTTACTAGTAGCACACTTCTGTTTTTATGATCAATGGCTGTCTACCATAGAACATGTTTGGAATTTTTCAAAAAATGTGGATTTACATAGTAAAACTACATGACCACAACTGCCTTTTGTAGCCAACTGCTTTTAAGTTCTTTGTGCTTAATTCTACTGAAATTGCATTATAAAACTGGGACTACAGTTGGTTATTGTCAAGAATAAGCAAGAAGGAACGGTACTTCCACATGCAGTTGACTGTTTTCAATGCTGAGTTTGGACACTCTTGATACATCAGTTTACCAGTAAAAGTCCCAAGGTCGCCCCCAACCCTGCACATTTCTGATTATCATTATCCAAAAAAAGACGTCTGGATCTCTGCTTAATCACATATTGGTATGTCCATGTCTTATTCCTTGTGACTCTATTATAGAGTTTTGAGTAAAATAAAATCACCATATGAAGGCAATTTGGTTAGGCAATTAATTTGGAGACTCTTTAAAATGATGGACTTTTAATTACCTTAATTTTCATCACCTTTTTTCATTTTTATTTTTGTGTGTGTGTGTGTGTACTCAGCTCACTGTGGGGAGTGGCCCTGGGGCAAAGGAGAGAGGGTTGAAGAGCAGAGCCTTTTCAATTTGTTTCATTAAATCCCGTGCCTAAGTTGGAGAGGTGGGAAGCTGTACCGCTGGATGAGTAACCCAACCCTAACTTGAAACGCCCCTCTCCCCCTTCCCTGCTCAGGAACCCAGAGGAGAGCCTGGAGAACTTCGAGATGGGGGAAGCTGAATTGGCCCTCAGAAAGGTAAAGCCTTGAGGCCTCGTCCTCTGAGCATTTGGCACTTGCAGCCCCGTGTTGCACATTTCTGTTTGTGGTGCTGTTCTCCAGCTGGTGCATTAAAGGCCAGGGCAGTGTCTTAACTTGTCTTGACTTCAACAAACTTGGCACGAGCAGGCTGCCCAGCAAACACCTCTTAAATGTCATTAATCCACAAATACTGACTTAATTCTCGTCAGGTAACTGGCACCATTCTGGTCCTTGGGGGGAATAGCAGTGAACAGAAGAAATAAATCCTTGCATTCCTAGAACTTATACTGGGGATAATAGTTCATAAAATTTGTTACACAGAAAGTTTGTTAAGGGGATAGGGAGTTGGAAATTTAGTTTTACATGGCAGGGGGCGGGGGGGGGAGGGTACAGGTGGAGGGTTAAGGGAAGGTAACATTTGAGAAAGACCCTCAAGGACAGGAGCATTCTCGGCAGAAGACTGGTGTAAAAGTGTGAGCAGGGAAGGAGGGGAAGCGTGGAATGAAATGAGGCTGGAGAGTTAGGGAGGTGGCAGGCTGGCTCTCATTTTTTCTCATTTTGAGGCTTTTTCCTCTTTAAAATAGGCCACAGGCTTTTGGTGTACGGTTTCTCTGGAGATCCTGTATCTAGTAAACTCAAGACTCTGTAATACAGTCAGAACCTTTAAAAAGAAACCCCAGCTATGCAGAGATATTCCAAAAATCCAAACTTCAAAGCATACACACTTAATTCATAGGAAAAACCTTCAATAAAAACATACAGGGAGGGGCAAAAGTAGGCTTACAGTTACTCCCAAGGAAAAAATATAATTCATAAGTAATAATATAAGAATAAACTGTTTCATATACTCATAACTGTAAACTACTTTTACCTCACTCTGTATTTACTATTATTTAAAAATTCTTACAAGTGTCCGTAACACAGTTTAGTACCTTAACAAAAAGTAAAAAAAAAATGTGTCCAAGACTCCATAGTTTTCAAAAAGTGCATATTAATTCATAGCAGAGCACCCCAGGCTTGCCGTTGGGCATGATATCTTTTATTTTAGACAAAATTTCTATGAACTCCATTGTCTGGATTCTTAGCCAGTAGTAAATTACAAAAAAAAAAAATGAAGACCTGGCTGATACTGGCATTTTACCAACCGACCTGACAGAAAGGTCGGGTCAGGTCACCTTTTAGGGTGACAGAAGTGGTAGAACAAGTATAATAGATATAAGGTTTGAAAAATAGCAAATTGGGGTCATTTAGTAAGGAGGTAATCCTCATTAGCTCCTAGAGACATTAATATACTTGTATATTAATAGAAGTAAGTGAAATTTATAATGATGACTATTAATTATAAGAAAAGCATTTTAAAATATTAAGTATATTGCTTCTTAAAAATGGAGAAATATATATTTTAAAAATATTTCTACTTAAAATAGTTAAAATAAGTTTTATTGCTTAAAGAGATAAGCTTTGATCATCGGGATAATGCGGACATCTCCCTTCTCTTCCTATAATGTAGGATGACGTGAGACCTCATCACACAATGCCAAAGCGTGGAACCCATCAACTGATGCATAGTAATATGGTTCATCAGAATAGATGCAGTGCATTTAGAAATCACTATCAATTCCTTTATTTTCCAGATTATGTTCTTCTAATGCTCCCTTTTCTCTTGTACTTGAATGTACTATAAAGTCATGAACCTTTCCTTTCAGAACATCCAGTTCATTTTGCATCTTTAACATGCTGTTATCGTACTGAAGTCTTTCAAGGGTTTTCTGCATCTCCATGATCTCAGATACTGTTTTGAGCATATCCTCTTCCATATTAAACATCTGAACAGTTAAGTCTTCCATTTTCTTTTCTGTCCCTATCAGGTCCTGAGAAACTTTGAGAACAGAGCGAATTGCACTTTCTATGGTTGGCAAATGTGTCTTGCATTCTTCCACGTTGGGTTCGTAGCTGGAAAGCTTGTTGGTCAGGTCTTCATCTCTGGCAAAGAGAGCATGCTGTTCCTCTTCTAGCTTTTCAACCGCTCTTGTATCAGAGCCCAGCTGCTCCTCCACCCGCAGAAGATCCTCCTCTTCTTGTCTTTTCACTGTTCTAATATTTCTGAGTGTGCTGTCTTCCAAATCTTTTAGCCTTTCAGTGAGCAATTTTATTCCTTGTTCAGCTGAGTTAATTTGGACAGTAACTTGAGAATGTATACGCTTTGATTCCGACTTGAAAATGCCTGTATTAACATTCATTTCTTCTAGACTTCTCTTCCAGAAACTTGTGACATTTTGGAATTTCTCATTAAGGCTTTGCATCTTTTGAGTGAGCATCTCTTCATTATTTTGAATGTCATGCATGATATGCTGGAGGCTGGACACTTCCTGCTCAAACTGGGTCACCAAAGACATGGACGATGTAGCTTCCTGCAGGATGCTTTCAGTAGACTCAAGCTGCATTTATGACACAAAACAATTCCCAAGGCTACTTAATAACTTTTATATTAGGGAAACACACTTTAACAAGCATGTGCCAAGTTCAAATTCTGAAGATGTCTAAAATACCAAGTATATCAGAACCATACTGACAAATACATTTGTTATTTTAATGCTGTTTTAAAATACTCAAAACAGATTTAGTAGATTAGTACTATAGCAGAAAAATACACACCTGAATTTGTAATCCTATATATTGGCACACTTTCATGGAGGGGTATTCAAGTGAAAAATAATACTAAAGGAGCCTGAGGTATATCACATTTCTTTCTTTTTTCACTCCAATGGAAAGTGACTTAGTTGTCATTTAAATAGTTATTTGGCTTTTTTAGAAACTGTAAATAGTTACAAAACTTATTAGCAGAATCAGATATCACAAAGGCAAAATTAATAAAAAAAAACACAGTTTAGTGAGACAACTTATGTCAAATAGTAAAGTGTTCTAAGTAGCTGCAAATTATGGTAAGCTCCTGGCATGTTCCAGTATATGCCTGGAACGTACATGGGCCAGGTTGTGGACTTCTCTTAGTCTACGCTCACATAGATAACAGCCTTAGAGACACAGGAAGGCCTAGAAATGAACATCAGTTTATCAAATGTCTGAAGCCTTGTGTTGAAGGCAATACTGTACAAGACACAGTTCTGCCCTTCAATAGCACAGTTCAATTGGGGTGAAAGCCAAGTCTATATGACAGGGGAAGAACTATGGAAGAACTGGCATGGGGCACCCAAATAAAACTTCGATGATCACGGAAAATATTACAGAAGCATTATTTAATATCTGCTTCCAGTTACTTCCTCTAAATTATTCTACACACTACAGCCAGATTAAGCTTTTAGAAACTGCTATGTACATCATAGTACAACATGAAAAAACCCACAATGTCTCCTAATACTTCTAGGATCAAATCCCAAATTCCATAACCTCTCTCTATGCTCGTCTTCCTTCCCCTTTGCTTAGCTAAGTTCTGTCCTTCCTTGAAGGCTCAGACCAGATCTCCGCTTGTCAGTGGAGCATTCTGCCATAGCCCTAGCCTGACAGTTTGAACTCCTGCAGCACATACCGTATTGTGCATTTGCCATCTATTTGCCACTGAGCGCGTACAATTCAAGAATTTTTGAGTGTTCACTCTGTGCCAGACCTGTGCTAGACACTAGGTATAAAAATATAGATATGGTGTAGTCCCTGGCTTCACAATTGCATTAAGGGAGGTAGTGCCTTGGACCTTTTACATCATATATTCTAGAGTTCCAGTAAGACTTATTAAGTGTCCTCTTTTTCATTATTAGGCAGTAGGGATATAAACATGCAAGACACCATGTTTGTCCTAAAGATCAGTAAAGGAGACAATTAACAATGACAAAAAGATCACAATAGGTTATGATTCGTGTCATGACAGAAATAGCACGGGAAACAGACGCATGGAGGCGAGGTCAGACTCGGTGTCAGTGAGGAAAGGCTGAGAAGTGACTCTGAAATCCGACCCTTTAACAGGCTGATGAGTTAGCCAGGTAAAGACGGAGAGCTTCCAAATCCTTCAGGGGAAGAAACCATGTCTTAATCATTTTTGTAGTCCCTGTATCCTGGGGTATAAAGAATATATTTGTTGATGTTTAAGAAGAAAAATGGTCATAGACCTTCGGCGCCCACCCCAGTCATACCTGAAGCAGTTCCAGGTGACAGCTGGGACCAAATGTGTGACCGTACAATAAGACAACGCTGAGACCTGTTTATAAGTTATTTCTAATGCACATATGTAGCCCTAACACAAGTTCCTTTAAAAAGCAATTCTGAGAAATTCGTGCACATTGGTGGCACTGCTAAGTTTAGTTGTCTCATTAGCAGCATTCTGAAAAGGCAAGCTTGTCTTCACCAAAGTAACCTCTGTCTGGGCTGCTCATCAGAGTATATATAACCTGAGGCAGCAGTAGACCCCAAAGGTTGAGAAGATCAACTTTGCAAGATAATAAGGTCTCAAGATTTAATCTGGAAATACAAGGTGAGGGGAAAAGTAAGTTTACAGTTGTCCATATTGAAAATAATACAATAATTAATAAATAATAATATAAGAATAAACTCTGTTTTGTGTACTCACAACTGTAAACCCACTTTTGCCCCATCCTGTATATATAGTGCCTAGTAAACAATAATTAGCATTTATGGACTGCCATATATTCTAATAGTTTTTCATTTAAAAAAAGAGTTAATATCTTAAATTTATTACTGCTTGAAAGTGTTCACAGAGTTTCATATATATTTTACCTCATCTGATCTTTAGAGAAAAACTTGTTACTCTCGCTTAATGAATAAGGAAATGGAAGCCAAGAGAAGCTGAAGTGATTTTTCCCAAGGTGATGCAGTTGTGATGGGAGCCCTTGCTTACTTGTTTTCCCCTCCTGTTGCACTGTGCTGCCCATTAGGGTTAGCTTTGTGAAACAGCAGCTGCTGTTAACACTATTCCTAGGGCGGAGTAGGAGAGAAAGAGCTATGCAAAGACTGGATATTTTTTGGATCCTATGATATTTTAAACATCTGCTTCAAAGAGCATTTTAGCCCTGGCTGGTGCGGCTCAATGGACTGAGTACCGGCCTGCAAACCAAAGGGTCCCGTTGGATTCCCAGTCAGGGCACATGCCTGGGTTGTGGGCCAGGTCCCCCGTGGGGGCGACGCGAGAGGCAACCACACATTGATGTTTCTCTCTCTTTCTCCCTCCCTTCCCCTCTCTAAAAATAAATAAACAAAATCTTAAAGTAAATAAATAAATAAAATTTCAAGGAAAAAAAAAAGCAGTTAAATTGCTACCAAAATTTTGATTTAAAAAGGTAACCTTTCTTCAAAATTTGCTTTCAATAGTTTTTAAGCTCATAAAATTTCTGTCTCCTGGATTTTTTTTTATCATTATGTTGCTTCTGATTAGAGGGTCCTCAACAATTATAACCAGATTCCAACTTTAGCCCTACCTCAAAATGTCAATTCTTGCAGCTCCTTCCCAGAGGCCCCTAAGCTCACATTCGATCCCCTGGCATATTTAAGGGGTTATGAAATTTTTATCCGCGGTCTTTATCTTTTGGGGGAGTATGTGCTCATCCTGTGCACGTGGCTGCAGGAACTGAGACCCTCTATTTCATTTATGTTTATTTTTATAACATCCTTGCTCACCCTGGTGCCAATCACAAGTCCTGTCTACCTTATGACATGAATAAAGATTTAGTGGATGAATAAATGAACCAACAAGACAAGTTTCCAGATGGCAGCTTGGTCCCTAATGGCCAGGCAAGGCCCACGTGATGCCTTATTGATTACAGCAGACCCTCTCCTGAGAAGTGCAGTAGTTAAAATTTTTTATCTCACATTTCTAAGAATCTCAGAAATAATGCATCTGCATTCACAGCTTGAAGAAACACAACAAAGACATGAATTTTCATTTGGTTACAAAATCATTTTTTTAGGTTAGTCAGTCTTATATACACATGTACATATGCTTACCAAGTGGAAAGAAGAGAAATAAATACTGATGGATCTTTGCCCA
The DNA here is from genome assembly GCA_004027475.1 of Anoura caudifer. Classification (NCBI taxonomy): domain Eukaryota; kingdom Metazoa; phylum Chordata; class Mammalia; order Chiroptera; family Phyllostomidae; genus Anoura; species Anoura caudifer. The sequence continues at coordinate 13 of PVKU01011768.1, read as the reverse complement.
ACAAATGCTTTTC
>PVKU01011767.1:0-40733 GCA_004027475.1 Anoura caudifer | reverse complement strand
GTGTCTGTTCAAGTCCTTTGCCCATTTTTCAATTGGGTTGCTTGTCTTCTTAGAGTGGAGTCGTGTAAGTTCTTTATATATTTTGGAGATTAAACCCTTGTCTGAGGTATCATTGGCAAATATGTTTTCCCATATAGTTGGTTCTCTTTTTATTTTAATACTGTTTTCTTTAGCCATACAGAAGCTTTTTATTTTGATGAGATCCCATTTGTTTATTCTTTCCTATATGTCCCTCGCTTTAGGGGACATATCAGTAAAAATGTTGCTGCGTGAAATGTCTGAGATTTTCATGCCTATGTTCTCCTCTAGGACTTTAATGGTGTCACACCTTATATTTAACTCTTTTATCCACCTTGAATTTATTTTTGTGTATGGTGTAAGTTGGTGTTCAAGTTTAATTTTTCTGCATGTAGCTGTCCAGTTCTCCCAACACCACTTGTTGAAGAGGCTACTTTTACTCCATTTTATGTTACTGCCTCCTTTGTCAAATATTAGTTGACCATAGAGAAATGGGTTTTCTTCTGCTCTGCCCATTTTTTAATTGGATTGCTTCTTTTTAATATCTATCTGGTGGTAATTTGTATCAGTTGTTTATACATTTTAGATATTAATCCCTGATGGAATGCATCATTGCCAAATATTTTCTTCCATTCTGTAGGTTGTCTTTTTGTTTTGTTGATAGTTTCCTTTGCTATGCAAATCTTCATAGTTTGATGTAGTGCCATTTGTTTATTTTTTCTTTTGTTTCCCTTGCCCAAGGAGATTTATCAGGAAAAAAAATATATTGCTAAGAGCAATGTCAGAGTTTGCTGCCCATCTTTTCTTCTAGGAGGGTTATATGGTTTTAGGTTTTACATGTAAGTCTGTAATACATTTTAAGTTTATTCTTGTATATGGGGTAAGAAGATGGTCCAGTTTCATTGTTTTACATTTATCTGTTCAAATTTCCCAACAACATTTATTGAATAAACTTTTTACCCCATTGAATATTTTTGCCTTATTTGTCATAGATTAATTGGACATATAGGCATGGGTTTATTTCTGGGCTCTCTAGTCTCTTCTATCAATTTATGTGTCTGTTTTTATGTCAGTACCATGTTGTTTTGATTCCTGTAGCATTGTACTGTAGTTTGACATCAGGTAGCGTGATAGCTCCATCTTTGTTTTTCTTTCTCAAGATTGCTGTGGCTATTCTGGGTCTTTTGTAGTTCCATATAAATTTTAGGAGTATTTTTTCTAGTACTGTGAAAAATGCCATTAGTATTTTGATAGGATTTGCATTCAAATCTATAAATTGTTTTGGGTAGTATGAACATATTAATAATGTTAATTCTACCTATCAATGAGCATGATATATGCTTCCATTTATTTGTATCTTCTACACTTTCTTAAATGTCTTAAAATTTTTTGAGTACAGATCTTTTAACTTGTTGGTTAAATTTATCCTAGGTATTTTATTTTTTGATGCAATTGTCAATGGGATTGTTTTCTTAATTTCTTGTTTTGATAGCTCATTATTGGTATATAAAGTACAACCAATTTATGAATATTAACTTTGTATTTTGCTGCTTAAATGAATTGATTCTAGTAGATTTGGGGGATTAGTCTTTAGGGTTCTCTATATGCAATATCATGTCATCTGCAAATAATAACAGTTTTACTTCTTCCTTTCCAATTTGGATGTGTTTTATTTCTTTTTCTTCTCTGATTGCTGTGGCTAGGACTTCCAACACCATTTTGAATAGAAGTTGTGAAAGTGGACTACCTAATCTTGTTTCTGATCTTAGGAAATGCTTTTATCTTTCCCTGTTGAATATGAGTTTACTATATATGACCTTTATTATGTTGAGGTATGTTTACTCCATTATCATTTTGCTGATACTTTTTATCATAAATGGATGCTGGATATTGTTAAATGCTTTTGCTATATATATTGTATAATCCCATGATCTTTACCCTTCATTTTGTTTATGTGATGTATCACATTGATTGATTTGCAAATATTGAACCAACATTGCATGCCAGAAATAAATACCATTTGCTAATGTTGTAGGATATTTTTAATGTATTGTTGGATTTGTGTTGCTAATATTTTGTTGAGGATATTTGCATCTATGGTCATTGGAGATACTGGCATATAATTTTATTTTATGTAATGTCTTTGTCTGGTTTTGGAATCAGGATAATGGTGGCTTCAGAAAATGAGCTTGGGAGTCTGCCTCCTCTTAACTTTTTTTGAATAGTTTGAAAAGGTTATGTGTTAGTTTCTCTTTGAATGTTTGGTAAAATTCACCTGTGAAAACACCTGGTCCAGGGCACCTGTTTGTTGGGAATTTTTTGATTACTGATTCAGTTCATGGTTAGTAATTGGTCTGTTCATTTTCCATTTCTTCTTTACTCAGTCTTGGAAGATTGTAGGTTTCTAGGAATTTGTTCATTTCTTTCACATCATCCAATTTGTTGACATATGATGGTTCCTAGCATTTTCTTAAAATCCTTTGTATTTCTATGGTGTCAGGTGTCACTGCTCCTTTTTCATTTCTGATTTATATATCTGAATTCTCTATTTTACTTTGTGAGTCTGGTTAAATATTTATAAACTTTATCTTTTCAAAGAACCAACTCCTGGTTTCATTGATCTTTTCTATTTTTTAATGCTTTATTTGTTTCATCTTCATTGTGATCTTTATTAGTCCTTTCTTTCTATTCACTTTGGGCTTTGTTTTTTGTTCTTTTTCTAGTTCCTGTAGGTTAAGGTTATATTGTTTATTTGAGATTTTTCTTTTCACTCAAGATAGGCCCATATTACTATAAATTTCTCTCTTAGGGCTGCTCTTACTGTATCCTATAGATTTTGGGTCATTTTGTTTTCACTTTCTTTTGTCTCAAGGTATCTTTTGATTTGTTTCTTGATCTCATTGTTAACACAGTCATCATTTAGTAGTATGTTATTTAGCCTCTATATTTTTGTGTGTGTTTCAGTTTTTTTTCTTGTAATTGATTTCTAGTTTCATATCATTGTGGTTGAAGAAGATGTTTGATATCATTTCAATCTTCTTCAATTTATTTAGACTTGCATTGTGACCTGACACGTTCTCCATCATTGAAATGTTCCATATGCACTTGAAAAGAATGTATATTCTGTTACTTTGGGATAAAGTGCTCAAAATATTAATTAAATACTTCTGGTCTAATGTGTCATTTAAGGCTGCTATATCCTTGTTGATTTTTTGTCTGTAAGATCTATCCATTGATATCTTTGGGGTGATAAAATCCCCTACTGTGACTGTGTTACTGTTGATCTTTCCCTTTTCTAAAATATTTGCTTTATACACTTAGGTTGTTATATGTTGGAAGCACACACATTTATAAGGATTACATCCTCTTGTTGGGTTGATCCCTTTATCATTAGGTAATGTCCTTCTTTGTGTCTTCTTATAGCCTTTGTTTTAAAGCCTATTTTGTCTGATACAAATATTGCTGTCCCAGTTTTCTTTCTATTCCTTTTGTACAAAATAATGTTTTCTATCCCTCCACTTTCAGTCTTTGTTTGTCTTTTAATGTGGAGTCTCTTGTAGACAGCTTATATATGGATCTTTCTTCTTATCCTTTTAGCTACCCTATATCTTTATTGGAGCCTTTAATCCACTTACATTTAAAGTGATTATTGATAAATATGTAGCTATTGCCATTCTATTTTTCATATTTATGTTCCTTTTCCCTTTTTAATGTCTTCTCTTTAACATTTCTAGTAATACTGGCTTGGTGGTAAAGAACTCCTTTGCTTTTTCTTGTCTGACAAGCTCTTTATTTCTCCTTCAGTTTTAAATGATAGCCTTGCTGGCTAAAGTAGCCTTGGTTGTAGGTTCTTGTTTTTCACCACATTGAATATTTCTTGACAATCCTTTCTAGCCTGCAAAGTTTCTGTTGAGAAATCAGATGACAGTCTTATGGGAGCTCCCTCATAGGTAACTATCTGCTTTTCTCTTAGTGCTTTTAAAATTCTCTCATTTTATTTAACATTTGCCATTTTAATTATGATACATTCTGGTGTGGGCCTCTTTGGGTTCATTTTGTCTGTGAGTCTGCATTTTCTGTAATTTTATGTCTATTTCCTTAACCAGGTAAAGAAGATTTTAGTCATTATTTCTTCAGAAAGTTTCTCAATCCCTTGCTCTCTCTCTCTTCTCCTTCTGGCACCCCTCTGCTGCAAATGTTGTTATGGTTGATGTTGTCTCAAAGGTCCTTTAAACTATTCTTTTTTTCTCCTTGGTTGTTGGGTTTTATTTTCTGTTGTGCTTAGGATGTTCTTGCAAATCCCTGATTTGATCCTCTGTTTTATCTCGTCTACTATTGATTGCTTCTAGTGTATTCTTCACTTCTAAGTGGTTTTTAATGGTTTCTATGTCCTTTTTTATGCTTACTGTGTCTTTATTGAAGTTCTAAGTTCCTTGACCTTCCTGATAACTATTTTTTAAAATTGTACCTTGCAGGTTACTTGCATCCATTTCATTTAGTTCTTTTTTTGTAATTGACAAATTATAACATTTTATTTTTTTCACAAATTAAAAAAAAATTAAAGGCATCTCACTTTTTAAAATATTTTATTTCTTTATTTTTAGAGAGAGGGGAAGGGAAGGAGAAAGAGATGAAGAGAAACATCAATGTGTGGTTGCCTCTCACATGGCCCCCACTGGGGACCTGGCCCACAACCCCAGCATAGGCCCTGACTGGGAATCGAACCGCGACCCTTTGGTTCACAGCCCATGCTCAATCCACTGAGCTACACCAGCCAGGGCCCTTTTTTCACATTTTTATTGTTTTCCAAGTACAGTTGTCTCCATTTTCCCCCCACCACTCACCCCACCCTAGCCACCCCCACTTCCCACCCTTTTTTTGCACCCCCTTTTGGCTTTATCTATGTACCTTTATACATGTTCCTGACAACACTTCACCATTTCCCCCCATTACTGCCTCCCACCTCCTCTTGGGTTCTGTCAGTTTGTTTTTACTTTCAATGTCTCTGGTTATATTTTGCTTGCTTGTTTGTTTTGTTGATTACAGGTGAGATCATATGGTATTTGTCTTTCACTGCCTGGCTTAGTTCACTTAGCATAATGCTTTCCAGCTCTGTCAATGCTGTTGCAAATGGTAGGAGCTCATTCTTTCTTTCTGCTGCATAGTATTCCATCATATAAATGTACCAAAATTTTTTGATCCATTCATTTACTGATGGGTACTTAGGTTGCTTCTAGCACTTGGCTATTATAAATTGTGCTGCTATGAACATTGGGGTGCATAGGTTCTTTTGGAATGGTGCTTCAGAATTCTTAGGGTATTGTCCCAGCAGTGGAATTGCTTGGACAAAAGGCAGTTCCATTTTTAGTTTTCTGAGAATATTCCATACTGTTTTCCACAGTGGCTGCACCAGTCTACATTCTCACCAACAGTGTACTAGGGTTCCCTTTTTCCCACAAACTCACCAGCTCTTGTTGTTTGTTAATTTGTTTATTCCACACAGCAATATTTTCATCAATATGTACCCTACAGCAAGGGATATAAAGGAAAGAATAAACAAATGGGATTACATCAAATTAAAAAGCTTCTGCACAGCTAAAGAAAACATCAGCAAAATGAAAAGGGAACCAACTGTATGGGAAAATATATTTGCCAATGATAGCTCAGACAAGGGCTTGATCTCCAAAATATATATATAACTCACATGACTCCACACCAGGAAGACAACGACCCACTTAAAAATGGACAAAGGCTGGCTGGTGTGGCTCAGTGGATAGAATGTCGGCCTGTGAACCAAAAAGGCTGGTTTGAATCCCAATAAGGGCACATGCCTGGATTGCAGGCCAGCCTGGTCCCCAGTAGGGAGTGTACAAGAAGCAACCAGCTGGCCAAGAAGGAAGCATAGGTAGACACACTGTGCCTACTTGCACAACCAAAACAAGAACAAATACAACTTAGAAACAAAAAAAAATCAACCAGAACAGACAGAAAATTGAACTGTACGGAAGTCCCACAACCAAGGAGTTAAAATAGACACATTCATACGGACTGGTAAGAGGGGCAGAGTCAGGCGGCCAGTAGAGAGGGATCACAGCAGGAAAAAGCAGTGGCTGGCAGTCCCTGGGAGCAGGGTGGCAGTGGGCAGACCCAGTGATGTGCACAAGGTGGCTGGCTGACTGGGCGGTCACACATTCATGCACAGATAAACCAGACAAAACTGCGGAGCGATACAGACCATGCAACCCAGGGCCCCAGAGCAGGGAAATAAAGCCTCCAACAATGATTGAAAACACCTATGGGGGTTGAGGCAGCAGGAGAGACTTCCAGCCTCACAGGAGAGTTTGTTGGAGAGACCCACAGGATCCTAGAATGTACACAAGCCCACCCACATGGGAATCAGCACCAGACAGGCCCAATTTGCTTGTGGGAAGCAGCAGAAGGGAGTGAAATGTGAGAGAGAGTGGAGCAAGCACCATTGTTGCCTCTCTGACCCCTCCCCCACATACAGCATCACAACCCAGCAACTGGGTTGCCCTGACCTGGTGAACACCAAAGGCTCTACCCCTCATATGTAACATGCATGACAAGACAAAAAAAAAATTGGCCCAAACAGAAGAACAGAACAAAACCCCAGAGCAAATACATCTAAGTGATGAAGAGATAGCCAATGTATCAGATGCATAGTTAAAAGCACTGGTGATCAGGATGTTCACAGAATTGGTTGATTTTGGTCTCAAATTAGATGAAAACATGAAGGCTACACTAAGTGGAATGAAGGAAAGTGCACAGGGAACCAATAGTGATGGGAAGGAAACTGGGACTCAAATCAATGGAGTGGACCAGAAGGAAGAAAGAAACCACCAAACAGAAAAGAAGGAAGAAACAAGAATTCAGAAAAATAAGGAGAGGCTTAAGAACCTCCAGGACATCTTTAAACATCCCAACATCCGAATTATAGGGGTACCAGAAGGGGAAGAGGAAGAGCAACATGTGGAAAACTTATTTGAACAAATAATAAAGGAGAACTTCCCCAATCTGGCAAAGGAATTAGACTTCCAGGAAGTCCAGGAAGCCCAGAGAGTCCCAAAGAAGGTGGACCCAAGGAGGAACACACCAAGGCACATCATAATTACATTAGCCAAGATCAAAATGAAGGAGAGAATTCTAGAAGCAGCAAGGGATAAGGGGACAGTCACCTACAAAGGAGTTCTCATCAGACTGTCAGCTGATTTCTCAAAAAAGACCTTCCAGGCAAGAAGGGGCTGAAAACAAGTATTCCAAGTCATGGAAGGCAAGGACCTACATCCAAGATTGCTCTATTCAACAAAGCTTTCATTTTGAATGGAAGGGTGGATAAAGTGCTTCTCAGATAAGGTCAAGTTAAAGGGGTTCATCATCACCAAGCCCTTATTATATGAAATGTTAAAGGGACTTATCTAAGAAAAATAACATAAAAATATGAACAGTAAAATGACAGCAAACTCACAGTTATTAACAGTCACACCTAAAACAAAAGCAAACTAAGCAAACACCTAGAATGGGAACAGAAACACAGAAATGGAGATCACATGGAGGTTTAGCAACAGGGGAGTGGGAGGAGGAGATGGGGGAAAGGTACAGAGAATAAGTAGCATAGATGGTAGAGAGAAAATAGACAGGGGGAGGGTGAGAATAGTATAGGAAATGTAGAAGCTATAGACCTTATGACACATGGACATGAACTAAAGGGAGGGAATGTGGGCAGCAGGGGGTGTGCAGGGTGGAGAGGAATGAAGGGGGAAAATGGGACAACTGTAATAACATAATCAATAAAATATATTTTTTAAAAAAGAGGCAACCACACATTGATTTTTCTCTCCCTCTTTTCCTTCCTCCCTTCCCCTTTCTAAAATAAATAAAATCTTCAAACAAAATTGGCAAAGGACTTGAACAGACACTTCTCAAAGGAGAACATGCAGAGGGTCCAGAGACATATGAAAGGATGCTCAGCATAACTAGCCATCAGAGAGATGCAAATTGAAACCACATTGAGATACCATTTCATTTAGTTCTTTTCCTGGAGATTTTTCCTGTTCTTTCATTTAAGAGGTTTTTATTTGTCTCCTCCTTTTAGACTCCCTTCTGTGTTTGTTTCTATGTATTAGGTAAATCTTCTATGTCTCCTAGTGTTGGCAGGGAGGTTTTATGTAGTAGGTGTCCTATGGGCCCATTGGCACAGTTTCCCTGGTCACCTGATCCATGTGCTCTAGGTATGACTCTTTTGTATGTCGTGTTTGGCCTCCCATTTTAGTTTAGCCTTGATTGCTGTTAGCACTTCAGTGGGCGAGACTGACCCTCAGTCTGACTGGTTGTGAGGACAGGCCATAACAACAGCTATGAGATGCTGTGTGGGGGATGACCCCATGCAGAGGCACCCCACAGAGTCTGGTGCCTGCCAAAGCTACTCTTTGGGTGTGCCACTTGTGGAGCTAATCAGGTAGTATTCTGGTGTGTTCTGAAACTGGACATTGGGTGTGACGGTTTGAGGCCTCTTGAGATGGGCTCCAGTACAGGCCAATGTCGGATGCTTTCTGTGACTAGTCCAGGGATGCCTGTTCAGAGCTACAAAGCAATCTGTGGTTGGTAGCTGCCTCTTTTGGGAGTGACTGCATGTAGCAGAGGCCATACTGTGACCTAAGGCCAGCTACTGCCAATGCTGGGCCTGGGGCAGATCAGCATTATGCACACAGCACTCTAAGACCTTCTGCCACCTACAGGCTGCCTGTAAGGCTCAGTTGCTGAAAGAGCTCCCAATCTGTCTTGGAGTTGAGTAAGGCAAGGTCTCATGTAATCACCAAGGTGAGGTGTGTAGTGTTTACCAGGTTAATTCAAATTCAGATTTGGTGCCAGTGCTGAGCTTGAGGCCACTCAACAGAATTCTCAGGGTACTCCAAGACCAGCTGCCACACATCTGAGGCCTTCAGACGTTGGCAGTGGGGTAGGATCTCAGGGTGACATCAGGGTGGAGCTAGTAGAATTCACCAGGCTAATGTAGATTCATATTTGGCTATGTATGGGGAGGGCAATGGCAGCCACCCTCCAAATTTTCTCCTAAAGCCATACAACTCAGTTTATACATGTATGTTAGGTATCCTCTGAAGTTGACCAGAGTTCCTGAAGAATTCTTTTCTTTCTTTCTTTTTTTAGAAAGGCTGCAACACAAGCCCAGGATGGTTGCCACCAAAAGAGCTTATGGTTATGTTTGACTTGGGTAGGGCAAGGTCTCAGGGAGTCATTAGGTTGAAGTGAATAGGAATCATAGGCTAATAAAGATTTAAATTTTTCTGTACTGGAGCAAGTGGGGTTGGAGGAATGCTCAACACAAGAAAGATGGCACTTGTTGGCCATGTGAGAAGAGGGTTCAATACAAGGACAATGACGTTCTCTCTAGTCTTTGCCTTAAGGCCACATACCTCAGATTCTCCCTTTATATCTCTGGCAACCCCACCCTACCCCCCAAGCCAATGTTCCTATACCACAGCCCAGGGTGAGTGCTTTTAAGTAAGAGTTTTTACACAGGCTCTTTAAGGAGATACCTAGGTTTCTAGCAGCCTTACATCTCATCCTGACAGATGGAATCCCCTCTGATTTTCACAGCCAGATGTTATATGAACTCCTCCCCTAGCACTGATGCTCTGTGCTGGGAAGCCTTGTGTGTGGCCAAGATCCCTTACCCCTCAGAGAGGACTTTTGCAGCTGAGATAGCCTGCTAGAGTCTCAATGACCATACTTAAGTGTGGGGCCAGCCCTTTGGGCATCTCTACCCTTCCTACCAGTCTCAAGGTAGCTTCTTCTTTATATCCTTAGTTATAGGACTTCTGTCCACCTAGTCTTCAGATGGCATTCCCATTGATTATTCTATTATTTAATTGTAATTTTGATGTGGTCATGCGAGAAAATGAATATAGTGTCCACCTACTCTGCAATCCTGACCAGGACCTCTTTTTTAAATAAATTTAATTTTTTTCAATTATAGTTGACATTCAATATTTTTAATGTCAGTTTCAGGTGTACAGCATCATGGTTAGACGATTATATAATTTATGAAGTGATCCTCCCTGATAAATCTACTACCCACCTGTCACCGTAGATAGTTATTATGATATTATTTGACTATTTTTCCTATGGTGTACTTTAGTCTGAAATGACAAAATTATAATCATGGGAAACAGTTTTATGGCTGCCAGGAAGTAAGAAGGGGGGAGAAAAGATAAGCATGATTATAAAACATTAGCACTGGAAATCTTTTTTTATTGTTATTTTATTTTATTTTTTCTGTTCTTAATTTTTTTATTTTAATTGTTCTTGTACAGTTTTCTGTCTTTTACTCCCATTCTAGCCCATCGCCTCAGCCCTCCCCACCTCCCTCCCATTTCCACCCCCCCTAGTTTTTGTCCATGTGTCCTTTATACTTGTTGCTTCAAACCCTCCCCCTTTCCCCCTGAAATTCCCTCCCCTCTCCCCTCTGGTGACTATCAGCCCCTTCTTAATTTCAGTGTCTTTGGTTATATTATGCTTGTTTGTTTGTTTTGTTGATTAGGTTCCTGTTAAAGGTGAGATCATATGGTATTTGTTTTTCACTGCCTGGCTTATTTTGCTTAGCATAATGCTCTCCAGATCCATCCATGCTGTTGCAAAGGACAGGCGCTCCTTCTTTCTTTCTGCTGCATAGAATTCCATTGTGTAAATGCACCATAGTTTTTTGATCCATTCATTTACTGATGGGCACCTAGGTTGCTTCCAACACTTGGCTATTGTAAATTAACACTGGAAATCTTTAATATGTTGGTACTGTTCAGTATCTTGACTGTGGTAGTGGTAATTTTTTATGTAATTTTATCACATAAACCGACACATGTGATAAAATTTTATAGTGTGGTACAAACAGGCAAGTGGGTACATGTAAAACTGGTGAAAATGGAATAAAGTAGATGGACTGTACCTATGTCAGTTTCCCATTTGTGCTGTACTACAGTTATGCATGATGTTACAATTGGGGATGAATGGTATTCAAAATCCCTCTTAATTTTTCTTAACTGCATGTAAATCCACAATTACCTTGAAGTATAAGTTTTTAAGTGAGTATGAGATCTGTGCCATAATGTCCATTTAATAAATAGAAAGAGACTTCTGGCCAAGATGGAGGTATAGGTAGACACACTCATACAACCAAAACAAGGACAACAAATTTAAAAACAAACAAAAAAAACACAACTAGAACTGCCAGAAAATCAAACTGTATAGAAGACCGACAACCAAGGAGTTAAAGAAGAAACATTCATCCAGAACAGCAGGAGGGGCAGAGATGGGCAGTGAAGGTGGAGAAGACTTGCAGTGAGGCAGTGGCTGGCGGAGTGGTTGGTCAAACATTCACATGTGGATAAACCAGGAGGAGCAATTGGGGAGCAATACAGACTGTATAACCCAGGGGTCTGGCCCAGGAAACAAGGCCTCAAAACCTCTGACTGAAAAAACCTGTGGGGATTGAGGTGGCAGGAGAAACCTCCAGCCTCACAGAATATTTTGTTGTAGAGATCCACAGGGTCCTAGAACATACACGATTTCACCAACCCAGGAATCAGCACCAGAATGGCTTGTGGGAGGTGGAGGAAGTGACTGAAAGTCAGCAGAGAGCTGAGTAAGCGTCATTGTTTTTTCTCAGATCCCTCCCCTACATATAGCACCACAGCACAGCAATGTGGTTTGCCCTGCCCTGGAAAAATAACTAATCTCTGATCCTTACTACATAACAGGTGTACTGAGACCAATATATATATATATATATATATATATCTCCCAAATGAAAGAACAGATTAAAGCACCAGAAAAAATACAACTAAATGATGAAGAGATAGACAACCGATCAGATACACAGTTCAAAACACTGGTAATCAAGATGCTCACAGAAATGGTTGAGCCTGGTTGCAAAATACAAGAAAAAGTGAAGGATATGAAAAGTGAAATAAAGGAAAATGTACAGGGAAGCAACAGTAACAGGAAGGAAACCAGGACTCAAATCAACAATTTGGTATAAAAGTAAGAAATAAACATTTGACCAGAAAATAATGAAGAAAAAAGAATTCAAAAAAATGAAGAGAGGCTTAGGAACCTGCAAGACAACTTTAAATATTCCAACATCTGATCATAGGGATGCCAGAAGAAGAAGAGGAAGAGCAAGACATTGAAAACTTATTTGAAAAAAATGATGAAGGAAAACTTTCCTAACCTCACAAAGGAAATAGACTTTCAGGAAGTCCGGTAAGCTCAGACAGTCCCCAAAAAGTTGGAGCCAAGGAGGAACACACCAAGGCACATCATAATCACATTACCCAAGATTAAAAACAAGGAGAGAATATTAAAAACAGCAAGAGAAATGGAGACAGTTACCTACAAAGGAGTTCCCATATGGCTATCAGCTCCTTTCTCAAAAGAAACCCTGCAGGCAAGAGGGGGCTGGAAAGAAATATTTGAAGTCATGAAAGTCAAGGACCTACATCCGATATTACTCTATCCAGCAAAGCTATCATTTAGAATGGAAGGGCAGATAAAGTGCTTCCCAGATAAGGTCAAATAAAAGGAGTTCATCATCCCAAGCCCTTATTATATGATATGTTAAAGGCACTTATTTAAGAAAAAGAAGATGATAAAAAATATGAACAGTAAAATGACAACAAACTCAAAACTTTCAACAACTGAACCTAAAATAAAATAAACTAAGCAAACATCTAGAATAGCAACAGAATCACAGAAATGGAGATCACATGGAGGGTTATCAACAGGGAGGAGTAGTGGGGAGAATGAGGGAAAATGTACATGTAGTAAGTAACATAAATGGTAGGTACAAAATAGACAGGGGGAGGTTAAGAATAGTTTGGGAGATGGAGAAGCCAGAGAACTTATATATATGACCCAAAGACATGAACTAAGGGGGGGATGCAGGTGGAAGGGGAGTGTAGGGCAGAAGGTATTAAAGGGGGAAATGAGATAACTGTAATAGCATAATCAATAAAATATATTTTAACAAATAAAAATGAATAATAAATAGAATAAGGCATAGAGATAATCATCAGTTAAGTTTGAATATGACCAAGTAGGAAGTCTAGGTTAGGATCACTCAGATTGGAGTTCCCAAATCAGAAATCAAGACCAGAACTAATACTAGGACCACTGTCATTTACACTAATGAAGAATATTTTAGAGAATTCCACCAGCCCCCCCTACAAAGTTGATAAGTGTATAAGAGATCCCAAATAAAAACTGCCCAGGTGATAAGGGCCATTTGATCATAAGACATTTTAAACTTTTAAACCACAATGTTTCAGGATGATTTGTTATGCTGTAATCAGAATACTACATACATTAAGCAAGGGGAGTGAGTCATTGTAGCTAAATAGCTGAGTTTTAAAATCTCAGTAATTCTACCGATTTTAAATCCTAGGATCCATGTTTGTCTCAGGCTAGTCTCTGAAACCCATTTTCCTGAATATTCTCAAAGCATTTCAGGAGTAATGACAACGGTTGGAGGATGCACATGGAAAGGAAATTGAACAACCAGTCCTAGCCCTTAACAAACTTACAGTCTAGTGAGACAAAACATAAGTGCACTAAATGGCATGAGAACAATTATAAGGCAACAAATCAGCAAGTTCAAACTAATATACTACAGCACAAATTGAACGCATGTGGCAATGTATGGCTACCCAAGCAGCAGAATGAAACTAGACATTTTTGGCCCTGAAGGCAACATTTCATAAAGGGCCCTCTTTCTTTGTTAACGATGAAATAAACATCTCTAGCAATGCAGGGCTAGATGGATGATATTAACAATTTTGTAGAAAGAAACAAAGGGGTAACTTCCAGGGTCAATTATTCTTTTTTAAGGTTATTTTATTTTATTTCTTTTCTTTTTTAAAGCTTTTATTTATTTATTTATTTTAGAGAGAGGAAAGAAGGGAGAAAGAGAAGGAGAGAAACATCAATGTGTGGTTGCCACTTGTGTGCCCCTTGTTGGGGACCTGGCCTACAACCCAGGCATGTGCCCTGACTGGGAATCAAACCAGTGACCCTTTGGTTTGCAGGCCAGGGCAATTATTCTTGTTTTAATTTTTCTTTTGTCCTGTTTTCCTGATTATGTATATTTTTGGCAAGCCAAATTTAGCTAAGCATCAAATTCCTCATCTATAGATTGGAGATAAAAACCAGAGAGTAGTGGGTTGAAAGTCAGGAAATATGAATTGAATCTCAAATCTATCATTTATTGGCTGTGTGACCTTGGATACATCACCTCCCTTGTCCCCTCATCACTTTTCTCTTCTGTGACATGAGAAGGTTGAGCTGAATGGTCCAGAAGTTATCCATCAACTCTAACATTTGAGGCCAAAGATAGTTCATACTTTATGTGAGAGTTTAAAAAATAATGTTGAGACTATGGTGGGGTGAAAATAGAGACAACTGTACCTGAACAGCAATAAAAAAATGTAAAAACAAAAGTAATGTTGATCTACAAGGAAGTACTCTTTACATCATAAAATAGTATAGCAATGTTAGGGATATCAATATTATTCAGTCCCATCTTGTGGGGGGAAAAAGTGCAGCAGTTCTCCTCCAAGTTTAGGGGCTTAATGTATAAATGGGTACTATCTGTCAAGGCAGCACTTTTTGGACTTAGAAGTTTGTGATAATTCTTTGTAAATATTGCTCACTGAATAAACGCATATTTGGAATAGTCTGTCTCAAGCTCACCAAGTCATCAGCAGTACTTTTGTAATCTCAGGGTTGGGTTCTTGACCCAACTCTGAATTGTGGGGACTACTAAAACAGTGGATGGAGGCTATGGTGGGCCTCTCCAAGTTTGCTTCAAGACCCTTAATGATCACAGAGGTCCTTTCCATGGGGCTTGGGAGCCCTCTTTGCAGGAGAAAATAGATTTCTAAGTCATCCCCTCTCTCTTCACACACACCTCCATATCCACCCTGCCTTTAAGTACACCAACGCTTATCACTTCGTTAGCTGCAGTGGGGATTTGGGAAATGCCCCGAAATGATAAACAGCTTGGTAGGGCATAATTTTCGAGGCCAGCTCATCCTGTGTCCTGTGCACCAGCTAAGGACAAGACCAGGTGCATGCAACAGAGGCCGTTGTGCTGGAGAAGAGGGGTGCAGGGTTCCAGTCGGAGAGTAGCTGGGGTCTCATGGCGGGCGCGAGAGGTGGTGAGTTTAAGTGCATCACTCTCAGAAGAGGAGGGTCGGGAGGAGATGTGCGGTCCCTTTAAGACCCCAAAGCTTGCTTAGCCAGAGAAGGGGGGGAGTGGGGGCGCTGCGTGATGGCAAAATCACCAGCTGAGCCTCTCAATTTCTCTGGATTTCTTAACTTTTGGGTGTGAGGAGCAGGAATAAAGCTGTAGTGCCGAGCATAGAAGGGGTGCGGACTGGCAGCGGTTGCGTGCTTTTGCAGACTTCCCGCTTGCGTCTAGCGTAGTCCTCGCCGGCCAAGTCGGGAGCAGGGAGCAGGAGGCGGGCAGGCGGGCAGGTGGTCCCGGGCCTCTGGCGCCCGAGCCTTGGCTCTGCCCCCTGAGCAGAGCAAACCGCTGCTCCCTCGTGGTGTGAGGGCGGTGATGTTTTTCCTCCCACCCACTTTTGGGTTCCCCCGCCCCGCTGGCGCGCACTCTGGCTCTCCACAACCTGCGAGCCACAGACCTCGGAGCAGCGCCCTGGGGAGCTCTGTGCTCGTGCACCCGTGGAAGACCGAGGAGGCTAGTGAACAGGTCAGTGAGCGGTGCCCGGAGCCTGCTTCCCGGACAGTCCTTTCCAGCCTTTGCACAGGTGGTGTATCTTATGCTGGCGTGAGCCGCTCCTGAAAGTTCCCCGATGGTGCCCCAATCTCTCTTGACCTGCCATCCTAACTCGCTTTAGGGTTCAGCTGCCAGTGGTTGGGGTAGAGATGGGGCCCACAGCACCGGACTGAGTCAGGTTGGGGAGCATAGATTCGAACTGAGCAGTCTCCACTCCCTACTCAGTTTGCGTATTTCCATGCTCTGGTGCTTTGGAATGCCAATTGGGAAGTTACCTAATGGGTTCTGCAATCCCCTTAGTTATCGCGTGTGCCTGAGCCTTTTTTTCTCACTTGCTGAAATGCCCTGGACCAGTGGGTGATTTATACGTGCTAAAGTTAATGAAACAGGGAAGGACAGGGGAGAGGCTCCTCTAGACTCTGGAGATTTGCCTCATTTTTCAACCGAAACCGCTGGGGTCAGAATTTTGAGAGGGTAGACTCAGGAAGCAACGCAGTATTGCCAGAGTTCAGGGCCTGGAAAGCCCACTAACTCTATGAGAATAGGCAATCGAGAGTTCTTTGGGTTCCAGGGTGGCTGGGGTTGTTGTGGGGCATAAAATGAAATTATAACAAAGTGTGTTGCAAGCCATTGTTTGTCAGTAGTAAGTAGCAATGAAGATGCTGACTCTGAGAGACCCCACTGAAACTGCCGTTTTTCAGTGACAATCCACCACCAAGTGAACTGAGCTTTTCTTGTTGGAAGGTAGATAGGGGAGAGGACATAAGCCAACACTGCCTGAGTCTGCAGCATTTTATTGTTAGAAAAAGAATTGCTCCCCTGGAGTCTGTCCCACAAATGATAGTGAATATGAGATTACAAGGTCCATCAAACCTCAGGGAGGATTAAAAAGACACTGTGGGGCGTGAAGAACTGGCTGGCATATGCTCAGCCATTAGCTTTCCTTTGAGAATATCTCTTTGGTTCTGTTCAACCCAGGAGACCTCTTCTGAGAAAGGACAGGCTCCTGACGACTTGATGGCCCAGATTGCCTTGTAAATTACAACTGAGCAAGGAGACCTTGGGCACTTGGCTTGATATAAATGAACAATGCAAATGCTTGTTTCATGGACGCAACTTAATGAACACATTTCTTTAAATTCTGACATGTTTCTTTTTCTCTTATAAAGCCCACTCTCTGTCTCCCCTCCCCAGTGTTAGTTGCAGAGTTTTGTTTTCTTTGTTGTTTTTTGTTTTTGGCCTGGATCCCCCCACAGCATGTCAATAACTACATTTCTGAGTAACCTGTAAAAGAACCAGTACAAGTTCAATGGCACAACAGCTTGTGTGAAGCAGAGAGAAAGTTAATGCAAAAATAACTCCAGTTAACTGGGTCAAAGTATAATTTGAAAAATTAAGGAGTTTGGCTCTTTGCAAGTGGAAGAGTCGGCATGTTTGTTGAGCAATGCTTGCTTGTGTTTATTGCTACAGTACTAATAAATGTCTCACACCACCCAACTCCCCCAAAAGAAAAAGTAAAAGAGATAAAGAGAAATTGAACAGTGAAGAGATTTGGACAGGGAACTCTTCTCGATTTGTGTTTCTGCACAGAATACAAAGGCAGAACTTCAGGATCTTGTAATTCAAAAGTGAAGATTTATAAAGCAATTAGTTTTCTGATGTTCTCCATCACAGCCTGGGAGGCCACACATGACAGGAACACCAAAAAAGATAAATCGTTCTATCGTTACCAACTTTTCTATTTGCTCATAACATTAGTTGGGACTCCGAAAAAGCAAAAAATTCTAAGGGCTATTTTCTTGTCAGTATGAATTATGAAGCAATGCTACCGTTCACCAAATCACTCAGCCATTGTACAAGAAAAACAACCCTGTTGGTTCTTGCATGGGGAGGCCTGAAAAATGTGGTTTGAGAAATACTCCCTGAGAGCTATATGCGATTGTGGTAAATTGGATTTCAGTGGTTTAAAAAATCTTTTTACTTTGGAGACTTGGGAAATAAGCTTATTAAAGTAGTCTCAGGAAGAACCTCCCAACTGTTCATGGACATGATTTGCTTCAAGGGAACCTGGTAGCTCTCAGAAGACAGAGACATTCTGAATGATTGAAGGTGAACCATAAAGTCAGAGAGGGGACCAAGACCTCAGAACCCAGACCTTTGGCAGGCGAAGAACATATCCTAGGAAAATTAGTTCTTGTTTAAGGAGCAGGCAGGAGGTAGAGAAGGCAGAATGGTACTGCAAATACTGACTGATGGCACAAATTATTCTCTATAATTAGTTATTCTTTGGTTACATATTTGTAATTTGAAACAATGGATTTTCAGTTATCCAGGCAACTTCACAGCATTTAAAGTAGGAGCTGTGGTATCATACTACTGCACAAAGACAATTCAGTTCTCCAGAATGATCATCTTGCATTCCTTCAAGCTCCTTATTACTAGATACAGTATAAAGAGGATTCAGAGTTTGAATCCTCTGAAAAGATTAATGAGCTGAATTCCCACTCACAGTTAGCCCAAGACTGAAATGTGGTGTTTCTTGAACATTTAAATATCAAATTACTAATCGGAAGTTTTGCAAACTCTAAAGCCTATGGAAATGGCTTGTGACTGGATATGAGCTGTAGCAAAATTTCTGTATTTGAAGGCTCAAAAGATTTAAGACTTCTACCCCTTAGACTGGAAATGTAAGTCTCAAATTTTTTAAGAATTGTAGGTGCTTTAATGGTCTTTTGCATGGTGGTGTAATGTGAACACATTACCCATTTAATTTTGCCTAAATTCCCTGAAAAGTGGCCTGTTTTTAAGTTTCCATCTCACAATATGCCTGAGCCATTCAGGTATTTAATTGCATCCATTTGCTAATTACATCTATGTTTTCCAACATAAGTAACCCAAACTAAAGAGCCTTATAGATCAAATGGAAGACATGGGAGAAACACTGGCCAATTTGTGCCTGATCTCTGAAGGATTAATAAAACAGTAGTTTTGAAGCTAAGATTAGTTAACTTTCATTTCAGAAATTGTTTGGGTCTTGTGGCTATTATTTTTACCTATTTTGCCAGTGTAGCTGTTTTGCAAACCACAGTTTCCCTTCTCTCAAAGAAAATCTCTTGAGAAATCAACTTTAATTCCCTTAGAAAGGAGAATTTTAAAATTTATTTTTAACATTGGATAGCAATGCATGTTCATCAGCTTAAATTTTTTTCCCATAATCTATGCAAGACAGGAGAGGCAGGTTCTCTTACTCAGGAAAAACAATGCTTGCACTTATTTAAATTCTCCAAAGTTTTTCCCCCTAGCAAGTTAGAAGCATCAGTGATCTCCATCACTTTCAGAGACTCTGTTTTAAATCTTCTTTCTGCTTTCTTCCCAACAGCTTGACTACACCAGACCCTGAAAGTTTTGAGTTGTCTTTTTCAGTGGCCAAAAAGAGGAAAAGTGAAAAATGGGAGGAATAAAATACATCTTTACCTTGCTGCTGTTCTTTCTTTTCCTAGAAGGAAGCAAAACAGAGCAAGTAAATCGTAAGTGTCTTGAGTTTAAAAAACAGGATGCACTCTTGTAATTTCTCTGAAAATGTGGTTATAATCTGCATTGATTGTGATATAGACCCAAATGTGGCCATGTCATTATTCCAAGAGAAGAAAGTGAATGTTACTAGTTTATACATGGATTGATAAAAGAGTAAGAACTTTGAATCAGGTCAACTAAATTTGGGGCTGTTTTTCTGATTATCATATAGTTATCATCTCATAGAACACATGACATATTAGCCTATTTTCCTTTTCCTGTTTTAAAGTGTACAAATCTCATTCCATTTTATATGACTGTAAAAATATCTGACAGATGAGCTGGATTTCCCCCAGACTTCAGACTCTTCAACAAAGGTTTTCAGTTTATGAAAAGGTATAGCAGAAAAAAGAAAAAGTAAATCGGGCTTGCCTATTCCCTTATGTCAAAAAAATGAAGAAGGAAAAAACTTTCACATAAACTGGATTCAGGTGAAGAATCCTTTGAGGAAATTGAGATCCCGGGACTATGAGCAAATTGGATGCCATTTATTGAAAGGAATAATTCCCCGCAAAGCCAGGGAATATTTCTAGAAAATCAGTGATCCATGTGATGGGTTAACATGTTAGAGAAAGCAGAATGGTAGGAAGGGGGGCTAATTAACCCTCTTTGCCACCACATTTGGGAGATTTATGAGTAACCGTTGACATCTCTTCTCTTGTTAGGAGCCTTCTGCTGCCTTCGCACAGTATGAGCCTTACCTTCTTTGGGCCACATGCAGCCACCTCTTAGGTGGGTGATTGCTCCAAATTTGAAAGAAAATCCATAGCTCTAGTTCCCCTTTTTTGTCTCTATCAAAAGAAGCACAAAGTGGAACTGGTCCAAGAAAGGGTATTCTCTGCTTCACTGAACTTATTCATGAGAAGGCACTGTGAAAATATTCCTGGTAGGAGCTGAAGCAGCATCTGAAGCCCATCATTTAAACTTTGATCTCCTTTATCAGCATAAGTTACATATATTAGGCATGAAGTTTGTTGACAGAGGGAAGTGTCCAGACTATTCCATTGTTTTGTGTGTTTCTGTACTACTACAATTTTGATAGTAAACTTAGTCTTCTTCCTGGGAGAAATAGTCATTTTGATCAGGCTTTTAAACATCAGTGATATATGGTGATTACTAGCAGGTTTGGGCCATAGGAAGAAGTTTAGCAGGGCATGCTTTCATTAGGGAAGCTTGGATCAGCCTCGCCCTTTGTATCCCTTAAACAATATTCTTCTTCCACTTGAATGTAGTCCATCAAATCTCTTCTTTTCTAGAAGTCCTCCCTGATTTTAGTTAACCTGATAGAAAAGTTGTCCATCCATTCTCAACTCAGGTCAGCCCACCATCAGCTGGGCTTAAAATCCTTTCTTTTGTAGGAAGAAACTTTCCTTGTGCCCTGTTACTGATGGCATCATGGACTTATGGTGCAACTCTTAGAAGATAATCTCTTCTTAGAAGCTTCCCATGTTTATGAAGAATTAAGGAATATTGTCCATGCAACACAGATCTTAGTTGACAAACCAAAGAAAAATACAACTTAAAAACTATTTGCAAACCAAAATCTATCACTTTTTAACATTTCCTACTGCCTTTGAATATGACCCAAGCCCTTTTGATATTCAATTGATGTCAGAATTATTGTGTAACGCATGGCCTGGGATGCCAGTTTTTGTCTGGTGTTTCAGGCTTATAATCAGAGGATGAGGCCAATGTCATGGCCATTCCTTGAATGAGCCATTCAGCATCATTCAATGTGGCCGCAGCAAGGCTGTCTCAAAGACACATGCAAACTTACCTCTACTAAAGTGGAAATGTCAAAGCAAATATGTTGCCTACACATGCACAGGGCTCTATAACTGCAGCTCTAACAGTGAGAAATTAGAAGCAGTGGAAATATCAACCCACTGGGGAATGGTTAAATAAATGATCTATATAATGTACTACCATGCAACCATTAAAAACCTGTTTATTGACAATTTGACAGTCCTGGAAGATACTTATGTTAACTTTTAAAATTTTTTATTTTATAAAATTAATAGCACTTATTTTACAAAACTATATGAAAGTATCTGAGCTTCATAAAGAATGTGTACTCCATAACTCCTATGCCACTCCCCAGGGGTAGCCATTACTAACACTTTGCTATGTATTCTTCCAAAATCTTTCCTCTATGTTATAAAAATATACTTTCATGTCTATAGGGTTTTTTTCTTTTACAAAAATGGGGCAAATGTGTTTTTCTGTGCTTCTATTCAGCAGTGTGCCTAGGATGTCTTTCCATGTCAGAACATTGCAATACAACAGTACCATGTTCTATCTAATGCCTTCGTAGTTGCCAGTTGTGTAAGTGTGCCATGATTTATTTAATTAGTCTCTATTGGTGGATATTTAGTTGTTTTTAGTTTTTTTCTATTACAAATAAGGTATTAATAAACACCTTTAGGTGCTTAGGCAAGTATCTGTGAGGACTTGTTAGGTCAACTGTATGTTCAACTTTAATCTTGTAAAGACTGTCAAATTATCCTCCAAAACAGTTGTATCAATTTATAAACCTACCATCTTTGTATAATTGTCCATTTTTAATTCCTTCACTAAAAGTATTATTAATCTTGTATTTTAGGACAAGCTTAATAGGAGAGACCACATTTCAGTTTTGCTGTGATATTTTCCTATTACTGGAGCATTTTTTATTAAAGATCTTTGAGAGAGAGAGAGAGAGAGAGAGAGAGAGAGAGAGAGAGAGAAGTTGATTTATTGTTCCACTTATTTTTCATTCATTGGTTGATTATTCTATGTTCCCTAAACGGGAATCAAACCCACAACCTCGTTGTATTAGGACGACACACTAACTAACTGAGCTACTTGGCCAGGCTGGAGTATTTTTTCATGTATTTTTAATCCAGTTGTATTTCCTCACTGAATTGCTTAATTAGGTTGGGTTGCTTATTGACAAAATCTTATTTATTAATGTTTTGTTATTTCAAATTTTGTTATTAACTTTTTGCATTTCAAATAACATTTTTGCTATCTGCCATTGACTTGAAACTTTAAGTTGAATTTTTTCATAAAGCATTTATTTTGTGTGTAGGCAGAACTGTCATTCCTTCCTTTATGGCTTCTGAATTTCTTCTTATTCCTATGGAGGTCTACAAAGTAGAAGAATTACATATTCTTGTATATTCTTCTATTGTTTCCATAATTTGGGGTTTTACCAATAATTCTCTATTTCATCAGAAATTCATATTCATGTATGGTATGTAATAGGGAACCAATTTTCTTTTTATCTCTGGGTGGTAGGTTCAAGAATGTTATTTTTGTTCATCATTGTGCTTCTATGTATTTCAAAGTTTTCACAATTAGCAAGAATTACTTTTACAACAAGAAAAAAAGCCCTTTAAAATAAAAGAATATCTTATTTCCCATATATTTTGTCATATTCTACAATTGATAAGTATGAGAGTGGAAGAAGGAGAGAAAGTATTTTTTAACTAAGAAAAA
The DNA here is from genome assembly GCA_004027475.1 of Anoura caudifer. Lineage (NCBI taxonomy): Eukaryota > Metazoa > Chordata > Mammalia > Chiroptera > Phyllostomidae > Anoura > Anoura caudifer. Next base: position 17,833 of record PVKU01011767.1, on the reverse strand, counting down.
CTTCAGGAAACATGTAGCTGTCAGGGTAAAAAACTTTCACATTTCTCCTCGTTGCCAGACACCATTTTACCCAAGGAAGCCAAGGTTTTTTTTTGTTGTTGTTGTTTGTTTTTTTTTTTTTGTCTTTCACAGGATGATTCTAATATTAGCTTCTAGATCAAAAAAGGTGCACTGCAGCCTGTTTGCTATCCTTTTTTGAGTATCAGGGTGAATGAAGGGAGATACCATTATGAAAGATATTCATTCAGTTGGTGAAAATCTCAAGAGGTCTAGAAAAAATGCTATATTTGTGGAAAGCTGTTTCACAAGGAAATGGTGAGATGGGTGCTGCCACTCGCTAGTAGCTAATTAGCCATAGTTACAGTTGCTCTTTCAGGAGGGAAGACAGGCTCTGGGAACCCAGGAAATACTGATGGTGCATTGCATTGGATGAATGAGCCATTTGTGGCTTATGTAAAATTTTGTTACTTCCCAGAATCAGCAAGGTTTAAGGTCTTTAACTGGGAAAACATTTTTCTGTAACTCCATTATGCTCTGTTGTTAAAGTTCTAGTCAAAGAGCCTAGGGAGCTCTTTTGAAGTTCAAAGGAGTGTAACATTTAGTGCATAAAATACAGGACTAATAGGCTGAAGAGTTTGTCTCTTTTGGCAGCTCTAACTTAGGTAAAGAACTATTGATCAAAATGAGGTAGAAGAATGAGTTGTTAGGAATATTCAATTATGGGTTTTGAATAGACCAGCCTGTGTCAAGTCTGGTGAAGGTTCTAAGGAGAAGAATTGCTCATGTACTTCACAGAGTCAATTCCTAATTTCAAGATGAGTTAGTCTGATCTTCCCAGGGACTAGATTCTCATCCATTTATCCCTTCAGGAGAAAAGCTTCCAACATTTACATTTCGCAGAAAATGGGCCTCTGGATTTCTCAGGAAGGATAAGCCACAAAAAAGTATAAGGGAAGGAAGAAGACACTTTGAAAATTTTCAGACATATGAAGCATTGCCTTATGGAGCCTACCCAGAGCCTCTCTGTCTATTGTTAAAGCCATCCAGACATATTTGTTTTTTTATGCAGATTCTCACTTTGAACTTTGAGGTGATTGTTGGCTAATAGAAAGAAGCCAGTAAAACAGTAGACCTATTCATGTCTTAGAAGTTTAAGTAGGTGGAAATAAAAGAAAGAAAGAATACCTTTAAATTAGAATGCTTAATGCTTTTCAAAGTACAGTCCTAATTATTTTTTTTATGTTGGAGAGACAGTGGGGTTGGGTACAGAGGCCCTGCAGTCCACTTGGATCAAAAACCCCAGCTAAAATGGAGGAACAGAGCAAACAGCCAGCACTTTCACAGCATATATGAAAATAGGAGATGAAAAACTGTAGCAGACATTGAAAAACCAGATGTGAGACAAAAAAATTCGTAACTGTGAAAAAAAACAGAGTTGGACCCAAAGAGGGGGCATCCTAATAACTGAGAGAGTGGAAGCTGTGAACACCAGGATACCCAAAGGAGACAGCACCACTGAATCTCACAGGTATTCTACCACAGAAGTTCACACCATAAAGCCAGGGAGAAAGAACAGATCAATTTAAGAAGCTGAGGCTAACAAGAAGAGTCTCACAAACAATAGGAAGACAAAGAAAAAATCCCCAAATGAAAGGAAAGGAGGAAGCCCCAGAAAGAATGCTAAATAAAACAGAGGCAACTCAACTATCAGATATTGAGTTCAAAGCAATGGTTACCGGAAAGCTCCATGAGCTCACAATGACCTGCCAGAAACTACAGGGAAGCTACAATGGACTCACTGCAAACTATATCAACATGAAAAAGGAAATAGAAACTATCAACAAGGGCCAAGAGGAAATGAAAAATACAATTTCTGAACTGAAGAACACAGTAGAAGGAATCAAAAGCAGAACTGATGAAGCAGAAGATCGGATCAGTGAGTTGGAGGACAAAGTAGAAAAAACACCCAGAAAGAGCAAGAAAAGAAAAAGAGACTCAGAAAGAATGAAGAAGTATTAAGAGAAATGCAAGACAACATGAAACGTAATAATATCAGTATAATAGGGAAATCAGAAGGAGAGGAAGAAGAGCAAGGGATAGAAAACCTATGTGAAAAAGTAATGATGGAAAACTTCCTTCATTTGATGAGAAAAAAGTCACGCAAATCCAGGAAACACAGACAGTCCCAATCAGGAGGAACCCAAAGAGGCCCACTTCAAAACACATCATAATTAAAAAGGCAAAATTCCAAGACAAAGAGAGAATCTTAAAGGCAGAAAGGGAGAAACAGGAACTAACATACAAAGGAGCCCCAATAATGTTAGCAGCTGACATTTCAATGGAAACACTAAAAGCCAGAAGAGAATGGCAAGAAATATTTCAAATAATGAGAACCAAAGGCCTGCAACCAAGACTATTTTACCCAGCAAGACTTTCAATCAAGATAGAAGGCCAAACAAGGAGCCTCCCAGACAAAAGAAGTCTAAAAGAATACACCCCCACCAAACCAATTCTGCAAGAGATGCTAAAGGGACTGCTTTAAGGAAAGGAAGGAAAAGAGAGAGAGAGAAAGAGGAATACAGGTATGAAAATGGCAATGAATGGGGACCTATCAATAATAACCTTAAATGTAAATGGATTAAATGCTCCAATCAAAAGACATAGAATAGCTGAATGGATAAGAATGCATGACCCACACATATGCTGCCTACAAGAGTCCCACCTCAGGACAAAAGTCCTACCCAGATTGAAAGTGAAGGGCTAGAAACAAATTATCCAAGCAAATGGACAGGGAAAAAAGGCCAGGGTAACAATACTCATATCAGACAACATAGACTTCAAAAGAAGAGCCATAAGGAGAGACCCAGAAGATCACTTAATAACACTCAAGGGAAGAATCCACCAAGAAGACATAAACATTGTAAATATATATGCACACAACATAGGAGCACCTAAATACATAAAGAAAATCTTAGAGGACTTCAAGAAAGATATTGACAGCAGCACAATTATAGTAGGGGATTTTAACACCCCACTGTCAAAAATGGGCAGATATTCCAAACAAAATATCAACAAAGATATTGTGGCATTGAACAACACTGTAAATGAACTAGACATAACTGATACATTTATAGAGAGAGAGCCTTTCATCCCAAAGAAAGTAAATACATATTCTTTTCAAATGCACATGGAACATTTTCAAAGATAGACCACATTATAGGACACAAAACAAGCCTCAACAAATTCAACAAAATGGAAATCATACCAAGCATTTTCTCTGACCACAAAGGACTGAAACTAGAAACCAAACTCAAGGGGAAAAACCTAAAACACTCAAAATCATGGAGATTGAATAGCATGCTATTGAACAATGAATGGGTCAAGAATGAAATTAGGGAAGACATCAAAAAGCTTCAGGAAACAAATGAAAATGAACTCACAACAAGTCAAAACTGATGGGACACAGCAAAGGCAGTCCTGAGAGGGAAGTTCATAGCGATACAGGCCTACCTAAAACAGATAGAAACATTTCAAACAAACAACTTAACCCTACTCCTACAGAACTTGAGGAACAACAACAAAGACAGCCCAGAGCAAATAGGAGGAAGGAAATAACCAAGATCAGAGCAGAATTAAATGAGGTAGAGACTAAAAGCACATTTCTAAGGATCAATGAATCCAGGAGCTGGTTCTTTGAAAAGATAAACAAAATCGATAAGCCTTTAAGCAGGCTCATCAAGAAAAAAAGAGAGAGGACCCAAATAAACACAATCAGAAATGAAAGAGGAGAGATTACATCTGACACCACAGAAATACAAAGGATTGTAAGAAATTGCTATGAAGAACTGTATGCCAAGAAATTTGAAAACCTAGGTGGAATGGACAAGTGCCTAGAAAAATACAATGTTCTAAAACTCAATCAAGAAGAAGCAGAAAGCCTGAACAGACCAATAACAGCAGATGAAATTGAAGCAGTAATAAAAAAAAAAAAAAAAAAAAAACTCCTGACACACAAAAGCCCTGGACCACATGGTTTCACAGGAAAATTTTACAAAGCATTTAATAAAGAGCTAACTCCTGTCCTTCACAGACTATTGAAAAAAATCCAAAATGATGGAAGACTCCCAAACTCTTGTTATGATGCCAGCAACATCCTAATCCCAAGGGATGCAAGGATGGTTCAATATTTGCAAATCAGTAAATGTAATGCATCACATAATCAAAAGCCAACAAAGATCACAGAATCATATCAATAGATTCAGAAAAAGAATTTAATAAGGTGCAACACCCATTTATGATAAAAGAACTCAGCAAAGTGGGAATAGAGAGAGCATTCCTCAACATAATAAAGGCAATATATGAGAGACCTACAGCCAACATCACACTCAACGGACAAAAACTAAATTCTTTTTCACTAAGATCAGAAACAAGACAAGATTGTCCACTTTCATCACTTCTATTCAATATAATATTGGAAGTCTTAGCCACAGTGATTAGAGAAGAAAAGGAAATAAAAGGCATCCAAATCAGAAAGGTGGAAACAAAACTATCATTGTTTGCAGATGACATGATAGTGTACATAGAAAATCCTATAGACTCGGCCAAAAAGCGGCTCAACCTAATAAATGAATTTGGACAAACTGCTGGATACACAGTCAATATCCAGAAATCAAAGACATTTTTGTATACCAACCATGAAACAGCACAATTAGAAATCAAGAAAAAAATCCCATTTGATATAGCAAAAAGAAAAATAAAATACCTAGGAATAAACCTAACCAAGGAGATAAAATACCTGTATGCAGGAAACTACACAACACTGAAGAAAGAAATCAAGGAAGACACAAACAAATGGAGATATATATTGTGTTCATGGATCAGAAGAATTAACATCTTCAAGTTGTCCATACTACCTGAAGCAATTTACAAATTCAATGCAATACCTATTAAAGTACCAATGGCATAATTCACAGACATAGAACAAACACTTCAAAAATTTATATGGAACAATAAATGACCTCAAATAACTGCATCAATTTTGAGAAAGAAGATCGAAGTAGGAGGGATCACAATACCTGATACTAAACTGTATTACAAGGCCACTGTAATCAAAACAGCTTGATACTGGCATAAAAACAGGAACATGAACCTGTGGAATAGAACAGAGACCCCAGAAATTAACCGAAGTCTCTATGGTGAATTAATATTTGACAAAGGTGGCAGCAACATAAAATGGAGTAAAAATAGCCTCTTCAATAAGTGGTGTTGGGAGAACTGGACAGCTACATGCAAAGGATTGAAAGTTGAGCACCAACTTACACCATACACAAAAATAAATTCTAGGTGGGTAAAAAATTTAAATATAAACTGTGACACCATTAAAGTCCTAGAGGAGAACATAGGCAGGAAAATCTCAGATATTTCACGCAGCAACGTTTTTACTGATATGTCCCCTAAAGCAAGGGACATAAAGGAAAGAATAAACCAATGGGATCTCATCAAAATAAAAAGCTTCTGCACGGCTAAACAAAACAGTATTAAAATAAAAAGAGAACCAACTGTATGAGAAAACATATTTTCCAATGATACCTCAGACAAGGGGTTAATCTCCAAAATGTATATAGAACTGACAGGACTCCACTTTAAGAAGACAAGCAACCCAATTAAAAATGGGCAAAGGACTCGAACAAACACTTCCCCAAGGAGGACATACAGAGGATCCAGAGACACACAAAAAGATGCTCAGTATCACTAGCTATCAGAGAGATGCAAATGAAAACCATAATGAGATACCCCTTCACAACAGTCAAAACGGCCATCATAAACAAAGCAACAAACAAGTGTTAGGAGAGGTTGTGGAGAAAAGGGTACCCTAGTGCATGACTGAGTATTGTCCTGTGAACCAAAGGGTCACAAGTTCAATTCCCACTCAGGGCACATGCCTGGGTTGTGGGCTAGGTCCCCAGTTGGAGGTGGGGGAACGGCAACCACATGTTATTGTTTCTCTCCCTCTCTTTCTCCATCCCTTCCCCCTCTCTAAAAATACATAAATAAAATATTGTTTTTGAAAAAGAACTTTGTAACCAAAATTTTTAAGAGAGACAATATACCATGTGAGAGTTAAAAGACAGAGACTACTACTAAAGTTTTTCATGAACCTACATAAGCTAAGCCAAGGGAAATTTGTGAGGAAGGTTAAAAATATGTATCTTTCTGTCCATGCTTGTTATATTTCCCTGACTTCTCAGTAGGATTGGAATGTCCTCAGAGTCTAATGGAAAGAAGACTGTCCTTTAAATTAGGAGACCTGGTTTAGTCACTTCTGTTGCTTGCTGTGTGGTATGGGTTGTGTCATTTATGCTCTCTGAACTAAAGATTCTGTAATTATAAACTGAAAGGACTTCCTTCTTTCTGTACAGAAAACTAAAGGATGCCTGAATAGGGGCTGCAGAGGCAAACAAAGGAAGTCAAGGCTCTGTCTTTAGGTACTTGGAGCACACCTGGAGTTTGTCTCAAGATCATTGCAAAGAGTATGTTATTCATTTAAAATTTATAATCTGCTTGCTTGTAAAAATATTAGATACAAGTTATACATGAAAGAATAGTGGTAAAATAATATTTTAAAGATAATACAAAATAGAGGCCACCTGAATAAAGTAGAAAGTGTAGGTATGTTTAACACTTGGTTTGGTACATTACAGTATTAGCACTCTAAATTTGGCTTGTGCTTCTTCTTTGCTGGGTAGAGCAATCTTGGCTATAAGTCCCTGCTTTTTATGATTTTGAATATTTCTTGCCATTCCCTTCTAGCCTGCAAAGTTTCTTTATAGAAATCAGCTGACAGTCTTATGGGGGCTCCCTTGTAGATAACTAACTGCTTTTTTCTTTTTGCTTTTAAGATTCCCTCTTTGTCTTTAACCTTTGGCATTTTAATTGTGATATGTGTTGGAGTGGGACTCTTTGGGTCCATCTTCTTTGGGATTCCCTGTGCTTCCTGGACTTGCATATCTATTTTCTTCAGCAAGTCAAGGAAGTTTGCTTTCATTATTTTTTCAAATAGATTTCCAATTTCTTGCTCTTGCTCTTCTCCTTCTGGCACCCTTAAGATGTGAATGTTGGTATGCTTGAAGCTGTCTCAGAGGCTCCTTACACTACCTTCATATTTTTGGATTATTTTTTCTTTATACTGTTCAGATTAGTTGTTTTTGCTTCCTTATGTGCTAATTCTCTGATCTGATTCTTGGCTTCATCCACTCTACTGCTCATTCCCTGTAAATTGTTCTTATTTCTTATTTCAATTAGTGTATCCTTCATTTCTAACTGGATCTTTTTATGCTGTTGAGGTTTTCACTAAGTTCCTTGAGTATCCTTGTAACCGGTGTTTTGAACTCTGCATCTGATAGATTGATTTTGTCCATTTTGTTTAGTTCTTTTTCTGGAGTTTTCTTCTGGTCTTTCATTTGGACCATGTTTCTTTGACTCCTCATTTTGGAGCTTCCCTGTGTTTGTTTCTATGTATTAGAGCTATCATGTCTCTGAAGGTTGATAGAGTGGTTTAATATAGTAGGTGTCCTGTAAGGTTCAGTGGCATAGCCTCCCCTATTACCCAAGCTTGGTACTCAAGGTACAGCCACTGTATGGGCCACTTACACCCTCCTCTTATAGTTGAGCCTTCATTGCTATTGGCACATCCAAGGTCAGCCACTGCCTGTGTTCTGTCCAGGGTCACACAGTATTGGCTACAAAATGATCTGCAGATGGCTGCTACTTGTGCTGGACTTGGAGATGCCCAGGAGAGTCCAAGCTATAAACCAGGGCCAGCTGCTCCTCATGCTAGAAACTTGGCAAGAGGAATGGGGCTCACTGGAGACAGATGCTGCTTGTCTGAAACAATTTAGGAAAATCTGAAGCATGGGCCAAGACAAGCAATTCACATGGAAAAGCCACAGGAAACAGCCTGGGTGGGCCTGAAAGTTGGGTGGGGGAAAAGCCTCAGAGAATCACCAGGGTAGGGCATACAGTGTAAGGCAAGTTGATGGAGACTCATATATGGTGCTCACCTTTCAGCTCTGTGGCTCTGTGAAGGGAGTGCCCATAAAAGGAACAATGGCTTCTGCCAGCACTTCTGTCTAGGAGAAAGCTGTCCCCAGCTCTTGCCTTGACACTGGAAAATTCAGTTCCTCCTGTATGTCTCTGATGCTTTTCAAGCTGCTGCCTCTATGCTGGAGCACTGAGGGAGTGAACCCAAGTAAGCCCTTGTGCAGGCCCTTTAAGAGGAACTGCTTAAGAGTCCGGCAGTTTCTGTCTTCCACAGCTTCAATCCCCACTGATTTTTACAGCCGGAAGTTATCATTCATCTTTCTGGCACTGGAACCCTGGGCTGGGGGGCTTGATGTGGGATTGGGATCCATGCTCCTGAGATATCCCTCCTGAATTTTTATCCACCATATGTGAGTGTAGGACTAGTCTGTTCCATGTCTCCATCTGTTCTTTCATTCTTGATGTGGTTACTTTAATTCCATAGTTGTAGGACTTCCATTCATCTCTGTTTCTTGTGGTTCTGATAATGGTTGTTCTGTAGTTTAGTTGTAATTTTGATGTGGTTGTGTGAGGAGGCAAGTTGTGCTTACCTACACCACCATCTTGTCTGCAGATCCATAACTTGAATTCTTGACCAAACAGAAAATAAACCTTCTTCAGCAGAGATTTGTACAGGCAAGGTGCTAATGGGAATCACAATATTTTTTTTTAACAAAAGCTTTGATTTTGCCCAAAATCCTATGCCAGATGATGTGTAAGGCATAGTTTTAGCCAGGGGTATATACAGGTCAGATTTTAGCAGCCAAGCAGCCTTTCTTAAAAGGCTGTGCCCATGATGATATTCTAATAGTATTTTCATAGTAAAGGCTAATGAAAATACCATCAACTCCCAGTTACTCATGCTAATGGGAGATAGAAGGGCACAATTAATTGATATTTCATGGAAAATCTCCAATTTTCTTCTTAGCCAATGTGGTCATCTTGCTCAACTGCCCAACATCTTTGAAATATGGCTCTTTTTTTCCTCATTGAGTTTTCCCACCTGCTAGTAGAAAAGTAAAATAGCCACAAGGCAGGTAGTGGGATGGCCATGCTGTGCACAAACCACTCAATGTATATTAAGTTGAATTAATTTTGGGCAAATGATCCAACAAGTATAATGAACTCCTGGATAAAGAAGAATAAGCTGTATGGAGATTTTGGCTTCTTCTTGGCTTTCTTTTTTCACTTGCTTCTTCATCCTAGAAATTAAGTCTTAAAGACAGAGGAAATTTGACTTCAATTCTAGAAACCCAATTGCCAGAGAAATAGGAGTCTTTTTAAAACTATTATGTATCTTGTCTTTTTTCCAATCTGCTTAAGTTTGGTGACAGAAGAGAAGTACTTTTCATTTTTTCTTCACTATTAAAAGAGGCCTTAAAAATAAATAGTTATAAAGGAATTTGTGGACTTCCGGCCAAGATGGAGGCGTAGGTGGACATACTGTGCCTCCTCTCACAAACCAAAATTAAGGACAACAAAGATTTAGAAACAAGAAAACAACCAGAACTCATAGAAAATTGAACTGTATGGAACTCCAACAACCATTCATCCAGACCGGTAAGAGGGACGGAGTCATGGCAGGAAAAATTGGAGGTGTGGACTGGGCACACAGGCAGCAGTGGCTAGCAGACCCAAGGCACAGGTTGGCAACTGTGCAGACCCAGTGAGGCTGTGCAAGGCGGCTGGATGACCACGGGTCCCATATTTGTGCGCAGATAATCCAGGCAAAGGGGAAGCAACGGAAGGGACAGGAATCCAAGAGAGACCAGAGCAAGCGCCATTGTTCCCTCTTGGACCCAGCCCCTGCATACAGCATCACTACCCAGCAACTGGGCTGCCCTACCCTGGGGAACACCTAAGGCTCCACCCCTTACTATGTAACAGCCACAACTAGACCCCCCAAAAAACAACAACAACAACAACAAAACCCAGAAACAAAAATGGCTCAAACCAGAGAACAAATCAAAGCCCCAGAGCCAATTTATCTAAGTGACAAAGAGATAGCCAACCTATCAGATGCACAATTCAAAGCCCTGATGATCAGGATGCTCACAGAATTGGTTGATTTTGCTCACAAATTAGATGAAAAAATGGAGGCTACAATAAGTGAAATGAAGGAAAATGCACAGGGAACCAATAGAGATGGGAGAAAAACTGGGACTCCAATCAGTGGAGTGGACCAGAAGGAAGAAAGAAACAACCAAACAGAAGACAAGGAAGAAACAAGAATTCAAAAAAATGAGGAGAGGCTTAGGAACCTCCAGGACATCTTTAAACGTCCCAACATCCAAATTATAGGGGTATCAGAAGGGGAAGAGGAAGAGCAGCAAGTGGAAAACTTATTCGAACAAATAATAAAGGAGAGCTTCCCCAATTTGGCAAAGGAAATAGACTTCCAGGAAGTCCAGGAAGCTCAGAGAGTCCCAAAGAATTTGGACCCAAGGAGGAACACACCAAGGCATCATAATTACATTAACCAAGATTAAAATGAAGGAAAGAATTCTAGAAGCAGCAAGGGATAAGGGCACAGTCACCTACAAAGGAGTTCCCATCAGACTGTCAACTGATTTCTCAAAAGAGACCTTCCAGGCAAGAAGGGGCTGGAAAGAAGTATTTTAAGTCATGAAAGGCAAGGACCTACATCCAAGATTGCTCTATCCAGCAAAGCTGTCATTTAGAATGGAAGGGAAGATAAAGTGCTTCTCAAATAAGGTCAAGTTAAAGGAATTCATCATCACCAAGCCCTTATTATATGAAATGTTAAAGGGACTTATCTAAGAAAAAGAAGATAAAAAATATGAACAGGAAAAAGACAGCAAACTCACAGGTATTAACAACCACACCTAAAACAAAAGCCAACTAAGCAAACCACTACAACAGGAGCAGAAACATAGAAATGGAGATCACATGGAGGGTTAGCAACAGGGGAGTGGGAGGAGGAGAGAGGGGGACAAGGTACAGAGAACAAGTAGCATAGATGGTGGATAGAAAATAGACAGGGGGAGGGCAAGAATAGTATGGGAAATGTAGAAGCTAAAGAACTTATGACACATGAACATGAACTAAAGGGGGGGAATGTGAGTGGGAGGGGGTGTGCAGTTTGGAGGGGAATGAAGGGGGAAAATGGGACAACTGTAATAGCATAATCAATAAAATATATTGAAAAAAGGAATTTGTTTACTTCATTTATACACTCATGTAGTTAACAACAAAAATTCACTTCTCTTTTTCCACCGACTGTATGTGCTATAATAAATAAATATTATAATGCTCACATGATGAATGATGTGTCTACAGTAATAGCTCTTATCAAAAACAATTCATAGGAATGTTTTCTTGCTTTTAGACTGATGATGGAGTTATTTAGCTTTTGACCTAACCCTGGGTGCTAGACAGTAATGATTGGGCAAAACATTGATGGCATAGTGGCACATCTCTGTTTTTTACTTTTCATCAGCATTGTTTCTGCTAACAGTGACCCCTAAAGTCAGGAATTGCTACTTCTAATTAGGGTCAGTTGTATCATTTGGAAAAAGCTATGATAGTGCAGGTTGAAGGTCCATCTCAAATGTTAGTTGGAATTCCACTAGGACCATGTTCTACTCACAGATACCATTAGTTACTGATAAGTTATGCATTCTCTAGCTGGTATGCCTCAGTTAATGGCAAATAATGATCTTACTTTTGTTGCCTTTATCTCCTAGAATTTGATGAAGCATCATTTTTTGAATAAAATCGCCTCACTTGTGCTTCTTGTACAAGCTAACATACTGGGACTTTTGGTGTGGTTGATTATGCTATGTAATTCAGTAAACTCTCCCTTAGGTGATGCCAAAAACTTTTTAAAAGTTGTGATGTATAAGCATGTGCTGACTTTATCATAGTTTCTGAAAATTGACAATTGTTCAGCATACTAGTGGAGAAATCAGCTATTGTGCTAGCCAGTCAAACTTGGACAAGTATAAAACATGTATTAAAGACTATAGTGTTTACTTTTGTTATGTGCTTAGAAATATCAGTGTTAGTAATTGCAGAAGCATTGTTTAACAACAATAATGTACTGTTCAGCTCCTTGTCTGCCTGAATTTGCTCCTTTCAGGAGTTTGTGGATTTCTCTCTGGGGTATAATTGACCAAATCCCATATTGCTAAAATAGTAAGATCAATACACTTGATGAAATCTTATCATTTTTTAATATTTAGGTTAGGGTTCTATCAGAAGTCAGTGTTTAAATAAGATATTTTCATCCTCAATAAACAGTTTACAAGATAATCATCCTGTAAAAAGGAAAAATGCCATATGAATATTATGACGAAGGTGCTGTTAGGTTTTAAGAGAATGAAAAAGAGCTTTTATCTGGGGCAATCTATTTTCCCAACTAGATTTTAACCCCTCTGAGAGCATGATTATTATTTTATACTTTATCTTTGCCTTAGATACAAAAAATGCAAAATAAAGTCTGCCATCTATACCATTATATGCAGTCTATTTGAGTATGAATTGACTTCACTACAGATGACATCTGAGTCTTAAAAAGGTGATCTAAGTTGTGTTTCAAAGGTAGAATGGGAAGGTAATGAGAAAAGATTAGGCAAAAATGTATGGAGCCCTTCATTTTCCAAGTTCTAAATGTAGATGGCCTGCACCTTACAACTATGTAGCAGGAAAGGCATAATTCTGCAGTGGTGATACTCTTTGGTTCTGAAACAGGACTCCTTAGGTTTGAATCCTAGATCTGTACTTTGACAAGTCATGTTAACTTTGGCAAGTTACCAAACCTCTGTGTGCTTCAGATTCCTCATCTGTTAATGGGACTAATGATGAAACCTACCTTGTAAGGTTGTAATGAAAGAATTTAGGGAATTTATTTGTGTAAAACCTTTAGAATGGAGCCTGAATTATAGGGAGTGTTCAGTAAATATTAGTTATTTTTGTTATCACCATTCTCATTTAGCTCTATGTTGTTCAGAGCCTAGTTCCCTAGCTGCACTTTACACTTATCATCTACCTTGTAGCCTTTGAACCAAATTTAGGGCAGGAAAATTCAGATCACTCAGTTTTCATACTTTGTATAAAAATATTCTTTAGAGGCTGAATTTAAAGGAAATGGAATCTATTGGCTGAAACAAGTTATTTGGATTATCTGTGGATTTCATGAATAATAGTGAATTCAGATAAATTGAAAGAATCCATTTAATATTGCATGTGAAATAACCTGCCTTAAGGATATTTTAGAGAAGAGGTAGAAACTAATTTAAAAGATATATATCTATATCTATATATCTATATATCTATCTATCTCTCTCTCTCTCTCTCTCTCTCTCTCTATATATATATATATATATATATATATATATATATCCTTCTTTGTGCCATCAGTATATACTGTTCCTTTGGAAACAGACTTCCCTGCAAGTTAGAACTTTTAACAAAAATTTGTATTTTTATTTATTTATATTTTTATTAAAGTTTACATTCATTGAGTATTATTTTGTATTAGTTTCAGATGTGCAGCATAGTGGTTAGACAATCAAATACTTTACAAAGTGTTCCCCCTGATATTTCAAATACCCACCTGGCAATATACGTAGTTATCACAATATTACTGACTATGTCCTCTATGTTGTACTTTACATCCTCATGACTATTTTCTAACTGCCAATCTGTACTTTTCAATCTCTTCACTTTTCTCACCCAGTTCTACTCCCCTCCCTCTGGCAATCATCAGTCTGTTTTCTGTATCTATAAGTCTGTTTCTGTAGGATGTGAGTTTTTAAAAAGATGTAAATGCACTGGAAACCCACATTTTGATAGCCTGTTTTATTTTAGTGCTTGCTTAGTGTTTGAAAGGTTTTATCTTTAATTATTATATTTTTTTAATCAAGGAAGAAAGCGGTAAATCACCCAACCATGAAGATCACATAGCTGATAATGAAAGATCATCCAATTTCATATTTTAAGTGGGTAGATTTGATGTCAGCTCTGAGTGAGCTAATCCAAACAAGCAAAAGAATCCAGAATAAAATGCTTAATATACAATGTTCCATGTTACTTTGCATCATGGATTTAAAACAGTAAAGTAACTTCTAGCTTACCTCCATTCAAGCAGAACCATACAAGTAGAACTATTTATGCTAGCATAATAATGTCACTTAAATAGCCCCACTCATGGATTTGCATCTAAGTATATACTCAGATTTTTTCTGAAATGTCTAGATGAGTTGTATATGTGAATGCAAATCACTTAGGTGTTTGAGGGTTAGATTATAAATTCATTGCAGAATAAATTTATAATTCTCTCACAAACACATGGAAGGCAGCAAAAAGTGCCTCATTTGGATGTTCATTTTCAGAAATTCAGGATCATCTCTCATTGGTTAAAGATGTTAAGATTATTAAAATATTTCCTACTTCATTCTAGAATGTTGTGGATAATAAGTCTAATTTTCTTTTCTTTAAAGATTTTATTTATTTATTTTTAGAGAGAGGGGAAGGGAGTGAAAAAGAGAAGGAGATAAACATCGAAGTGCAAGACAAACATCCATTGGTTGCTTCTTGCCTGTCCCCAACTGGGGACCTGGCCCACAACCTAGGCATGTGCCCTGAATGGAAATCAAACTGTGACCTTTCAGTTTGTATGACAACACCCAACCCATTCAGCTATACCAGTCAGGGCTAATTTGCTTTTATACCAAGATCGTATTGCTAAAACTTGATTGAAAATCAAGTAAATTCTGCCTGAAAAGCAAATTCAGTTTTCTCAGTTCTTTCAATTAATAAATGCTTTTGAACATATGCTCTTAGCTCAGAAATGTAGATTAATATAACAATGTTAACAATAATAGTAATACCATAAAAGGAGAAATAAAAATGAATATGTATTCTGCCTTTCTGATAAAGAGATACCAGTTCCCCCACCATGTTGGCAAAGTTTTTGTCGACATAAGAAACATCCAAATGTGTAGAGGATTTTTATCAATTTATTTGAGCCAAACTGATGACATAAGCTGGAGAGCAACATCTCAAATGCTCCTGAAAATAACTGTTTTGCAGCTTTGTTTATGCATTTTAGATTAAGGAGGGAATGTAAGGAAGTTTATAAGCAGGTGGGAAAAAGCAAGGCAAGAATTGGATTACAGGATAGTTAAGATTGTGTGCTTTCTTTTTTATTTTTTAATTTATTTTTTATTGTTATTCAAGCAGAGTTGTCTCCACTTCCCCCCCACCACCCTCCCATACCCCACCCACCCCCACCTCCCACCCTCAATCCTATCCCTTTGGCTTTGTCCATGGGTCCTTTATACATGTTCCTTGATGACCCTTTTTTGAGGGTGGTTAAGGCTTATTTCAAAAGTGTGTTAACCTAGATGCTCAAGAACAATGGAGAGAGGGCTAGCTTAAAACATTTCACTAAATAAATTGTACGCCTGGGGGATACCTACCCACCATGACCTGCCAAGGTGGGAATTTATGATCAGCTCTTTCTGTGGGGTTACTTTCCATAGAACCCATTTTTAAATCCACATAATTAAAATATTCCATGTTGGGAATCACCTACTGCTAATGGGAAGGTAAATTAGTGTAGCTTTTCTGGGATGCAATTTGACAATATAGTCAAGAATTTGAAAGCATTCAAAACATTTGACCCAATAAATCTACTTCTAAAAAATTATATTAAGATAGTAACCAGTGTTGCATAGAGGTTTATGTCAAAGATATTTAACATGGATTTTTTTAAAAGAAAAGGAAACAACCTAATATGTCTCAAAAGGGGATTAGTTAATAAATTATGTTTCAACTGTGTTGGTATGAAGTCATGTCACTAGGCATGAGGTATGGGAGAAAACTTTGACAACACAAAAGTATTCATGATATATTAATTTTAGAATGTAGTTTCCAAACGTATATACTATATGCTATAAATTTTGTAGTAAAACTTTTACACACACAATGCATAGAAAAAAGACTGGAAAGGGCACCCAGTTTTTGGTCTGACATGTAAAGAGCTTAGAACTTGTCACTCCTATTGTCAAAAGAAAAAGGCTGAAGGAACTGAATATCAACAGCTCCTTTTAAATCAATCAGAAAATCAAGGTCACAGGACAAATTCGCCTGTATTTTTTATTCTGAAAACTAGAAAGACAGCCAAATACAATCACTGCTGCTGTATCCTGGTAGGAACACTTAAAGGGTAATTGACTAATTGATGGAAAAGGAACATGTATTTGCTTGAGAAATAAAAACTCCTTTTTGTGAATTTTACCTTCAGGAGCCGCACCAGGTTGTTAGGGTAAAGACAGGAGAAAAATTTCTTCTCACTTCAGGCAGGGGAAGGAAATACCCAACTCCACTAGCCTTCCTGTCTAACCTATGCTGGTGGGTAGGGGGAGCAAGGCACTTTTTTTGACTATTTATTATTTCATTTACGTAACTAAAGTGCATACAATTAAAAAGACTAAATGTGCCTAGGGAACCTTACTTTATTAAACAATCTTAATAACCCAACTCTATAGAGTTATGTAACTAAAACAAAGTTCATTTTCTGTACAAATACATTTACTCATTTTAGTAATATATTTTTTATTTAATCTTTACTGTATTGTTCTACATTACTATTTAATCCCCTTACACTCCCTTCCCCCCCAGCAATCACTGCATTATTGTCCATGTCCATGAGTCCTTTCTCCTTTTTGCAACAGTATGGATGGACCTGGAGAACATTATGCTAAATGAAATAAGCCAGTCAAAGACAAATATCATATGATTTCACTCATATGTGGTCTAACGAACAAATTGAACTAACAAGGAAAACGGGGATAGACTACTGGGTGGGTGGGGGAGTTTAAGGAGTGGAGGGACTGAGTAAACAGGAGCAAAGCACTTCTGAAGGTCACACAGCTCAGGGACACAGGCTTACTAAACAACTGAGAGCTAGTTGCAGAATGTTTCTCCTCCCCCCACAATTTACCAGCACATCAGTAGGACCCATATATAATAGGAGATTACAGTTAAAAGAGTTGCAAGCCTCAGACATCATTTAAGGAGTATCTAGGAAATCCAAAGAACAACAGGGGTGGGGAATAAACAGAGACATTAGAACAACTTTTAGCTTCTGGCTCTGTGACTATAAGAAACAGTAAAATTAGCCTATCTCCTAGCTAGAGTAACATGAAAACTCACACTATTTACTTTAACTCCTTTTACCCAATACATTATGTCCAAATTTCAACAAAAAAAAAATCCAACTACAGTAGGAAAAGACAAATGAAGAAACAGTACCTGACTCAGACATGGCAAATAAATTTGGAATTATGATACCAGAAATTTAAAATAACTATGATTAATATGCTAATGATTCTAATGGAAAAATTGGATTATATACAAGAATGTATGGGTAATGTAAACACATAGAAGGAAACTCTAAGAAAAAATCAAAAGAAAATGTGAGAAATCAAAAATGCTGTAACAAAAATGAGGAATGCCTTTTAAAAATGTATTTTATTGATTATGCTATTACAGTTGTCCCAGTTTTTCCCCTTTTACCCCCTCTGCCTGGTATCCCCATTCCCTCCAGCATCCCCCCCTCTTAGTTCATTCATATCCATGGGTCATGCATATAAGTTCTTTGGCTTCTCCACTTCCTATACTATTTTTCACACACCCCTATCTATTTTGTACCTACCAATTTGTACTTCTTTTTTTTTTTAAATTAAATTTTATTTTAATTGTTGTTCTTATACAGTCTTCTGTT
>PVKU01011766.1:0-40775 GCA_004027475.1 Anoura caudifer | reverse complement strand
TGCATTAGTGTGATACATTTGTTACAATTAAGAAACCGATGCTGATACATTCATAGTTTACATTAAGGTTTATACAATTCTATGGGTTTTGACAAATGCATAGTGACAGGTGTCCACTATTACAGTTTCGTACAGAGTAGTGTCGCCACCCTCAAAATCCCTGTGCTTCGCCTGTTCATCTAACCCCCATACCCTAGAAGCCTCAGCAACCACTGAACTTTTTACTGTCTCTATAACTGCCTTTCCCAAAATGTCATTTACTTGGAGTTTACAGTATGTACATTTTTCAGACTGGCTTCTTTCACTTAGCAGCATGTATTTAAGGTTCCTCCATGTCTTTCTGTAACTTGATAACCTTTTTATTGCTGAATAATATTCCCCTGCATGGATCTATGAAGGGCACCTTGGTTACTTCCAGGTTTTGGTGATTCTGAATACAGCTGCTGTAGACATTTGTGGGGAGGTTTTTGTGTGAACATATGTTGTCAACTCAATTACATAAGTACCTAGGATCATGATTGCTGGATTTATGGTAAGATTATGTTTAGTTCGTAAGAAACTGCCTGACTGTCTCCCAAATTGGTGTACCATTTTGCATTCCTACCAGCAATGAATGTGCTCTAATTGTTCCTCATCCCCATCAGCTTTTGGCATTTTCAATTTGGGGATTTTAGCCATTCTAATAGGTCCGTTGTAGCATTTCATGGTTGTTTTATTTCACTGTGATTCTTTCTGCCTGTCACTGGATCTGCTCTTTTCAGGGAAACAGGCCCCTTCTTTTCAGGCATTGTCTTCCGGCTGAACCTCACTGAGGCTTCAGTAAGCCTTGTCACCTTTCAGCTAAGCCAGGTGGTTCTGGATGATGGGGTTTGCGGTAAGGCCTTCAGCACCATGGTCTGAGCCGATTGCTTCCCCTCCCTTGCTGTGAAGTGAGTCCCTGGATCAGACACAAGGCTTCGAGGAATGCCGTGGCGCTGGGAACGGTGTCTCTCTGTGAGTCCGCTGGAGACAGTGCTTGCCGAAGCATCACAAACGTGGAGGGCAGATCTACATCCAGAATGTGTGTCTGTTCCACTAAGGATGAAGCTTTATCACTTAGACGGTTTTAATCTGTCACCATAAAAAAAAAAAAAAAAAAAAAAACAACCACAACTAGGCACCCAGGTTAATGTAGGTTTTCCTGAGATAGACTAATGTATTATTCTTTTTGCTTTATAATAGCATGTCTTTTTAAAACAGCAGCATTTTATTTTTTAAAAAAAGCAGAATATGAACATTCTAATGATAGAACTATCCCCTTAAGACTTAAAGGTCAACTTCTTGAAGGTAGAACCAGAATCTTCCTAAAGAGTTAGATGCCTAGGGAGTTCGAGGGGAAAGTTGCCTGTGCTCCCAAATCATAGCTGATGCATGTATGTGCCAGGCACTAATTCTAAATGGTTTTTTATGTATTTATTCTATAGTCCTTATGTTCATCATAGTAGGTAGATATTCATTTGCATTTTATATAGTGAAAACAGAGGCAAAAATTATGAATTAATTTTCCCAAATTCACACAGCTAGTAAGTTGTAAAGTTGGCATTGGAAGGCTCCAGAATCTAGGCTCTTAATTTACCACGTGTTCTGGTTTTTCCTAGTAAGTTTTCCCTTTAACAAGTAATCACTATTCCTAACATCTTTGTATCGTCAAACAAAGCAGTTTAATGCTGAAGTGCCCATCAGGCAAAAAAAAAAAAAAAGAATAAAACACAAATTTTAACTAAGGTGAGTGAGGGAAAACTAACGGAGCAGGCTAAAGGGCGAACTAGTGACGGCTTTGCCGCCTGATGCTCTCGGGCGGTGTCAGCTGAGTTGACTTTTCTTCCCCTCTCCTCAGAAAATCTCACAGAACGGTGGCACTGTTCTTGAGTTTGTGAATCTCTTTTTTCCTGAGCCAGAAAGGTATTTTCTCCTTTTATATTTCGTATTCCATCCTCCCGTGCCTTTTTACCCTTTGGGTTGCTGCCCTGTTGCCATCCCAACTGTGCTCACCAAGCCTTCCTCACCACACAGCCCACGTAGCTGATAAATATTTCTCAGGACCCTTCTTGCCTTCCTCCTCCTGTTTCGTAAGTCCCTTCAGTCCTTCAGAAGGAAGAGCGTAGATCAACTGGCAGATTAGTATGATGACCTTCCACCAAGAGTGGAAATAGTTTCCACAGTCATAAGCAAAACCTGATCTCAAGAAAAAATAATTTTTAAGTTACACTGATGGGGATAATATTTGTATCACTGCCCAATTTGTGCACGTGCCTGTGAACTAGAGTGGAAATTGTTTTTTATCATAGCAGGCTTATTGTTCCACCAGGAGCCCATTCCTCAGAACTGCAGATTAGTAACCAAAGTAAGAACTTTTCCGTTTCTGAGTCAGGGATCGTAGCTGTCAAAAAGCAACATCGCCTCAGCGCACTATGGCACAACCATGAATTCTATAGGTCTGAAAGACACTGAGGTTGCAGAAGCACAGCTCATGCCAAAGCGTAGTTCCAGAGTGGCAATGTTCATTATAAAGACTCTTAAATGTGTGAGGTGGAGTTTGGGTAAACAGATACAATGCTACCACTTTGGATCATCTCAGGCTAATACATTGATATCCTAGTATCAGGATCTAGAAACTAATAGCAATGAAGGTGTTTGGAAAACAAAGAAGATAAGGAAACAGGAAGGAGAAAAAAAAGAGGAAAAAGTGGTTTTAACCACCAACCATTGAATAGAAATGGTTGCATGCAATTCAGAGGATAGAGGAAGCAGACCTCAGTCCAAATGAACTTATAAACTTGAAGTTCTTTTCTGTTGTTTTTTTTTTTTTTTTTTCCAGACGTAGGTCACACAGTTTTGACTGAAGAGCTCTAATTTGGGCTCCCGGAGCCTACCCAATCTTTGTGGAAGATTTCTGGAATGAGACTCACACAAAAGGAAATCAATTAGCTTTTAAATGCAGAGGAAAGACTAAATTGAGGGTGAAAATGTATATATGCCTCCCTCTCCTTTTCTTGTGGCCCAGCTGTTTGAGTCTAATATTCAATGGTTTTTAAAGCATCTCTCAAGATACGTCTGCCCCAAATGATCGAAAACAAGCCAGGAGCACACCCGCAGTCTCCACGGAAAGACCCCCACCTTCTGATTCCCGTCCCGGCTCCATCGTTTTCCAACATGTCTTTGGCAAAGACCATTTCCTCATCCCTGCTGTGGGGAAACTAATACCAGTCTCCACCTCTCTTGAAATGTAATTTTATGTAATATAATTTATATGAAAGAATTTTGTAAATCATAAAGCACCAACAATTTCAAAACTCCGTGTTAGCTTGTATGTCCTATGATAGGCAAGGAAGTGCTTCTGCACAGCCAGGAACCCACAGCGGTCACCGCAGTGTTTATACATTCAGTCAATCGGGTTTTACTTAGCGTTACTTTTACTTACTATGCTCAGCACCTCATCATATCATCCATCCTCCAAAGAGGAGGATCTCCAGACAATGTAGTTTCTCTGTTTTTGAACATTATGTGGAGAGAATCATATTGAATATATTCTTTTATGCCTTGATTCTTAAGATTGATCTCATGGAGCGTTAGTTCATTCATATTTATTGCTGTGATAGTATTCCATTATAGAAATATACTACAGTTTGTTTATCCATTCATTCATTGGAGAACATTCAAGTTGTTTCTAGTGGGGTTTTTTTTTTGTTGTTGTTGTTTGTTTTTAAGAATCTTTTTATTTAAGGTTTTATTTATTTTATTTTTTAGAGAGAGGGAAAGAGAAGGAGAAAGAGAGGGAGAGAAACATCAATGTGTGGTTGCCTCTCACATGGCCCCCACTGGGGACCTGGCCTGCCATCCAGGCATGTGCCCTGACTGGGAATTGAACCAGCGACCCTTTGGTTCGCAGCCCATGCTCAATCCACTGAGCTACACCAGCCAGAGCAAGTTGTTTCTAGTTTTTGATGCTTATAACATCCTACTAAAAATTCTTAAAAAGATATCCTATGTGATGCACATGCACACAAGTTACTCTAGAGTTTATACCAGCAGTCGAACTTCTGGGTCATAGGGCGGATAAATCTTCCCTTTGTAATGCCAAACCATTATTCAAAGTGGTTGTACTAATTTATCTTCCCAGTGGTAGTGTATGAAAGTTCTCATGGTTTCAGGTACTTAAAACACTTGATGTTGTCCCTTTTTTTACAGTGTAAAATGTTTGTATTTAGAATTAGCCAGCTGAACTCAGTTAGATGATCCCGATTTTCTTGGCAACATCCCAAGCTCAAAGCTGAGAGCCAGACATACATCTTCTTTCCCCCCTCAGGCCTGATCAGGGTGTTGACCTTGGCCGTGTCAATATCATAGAGCTTCTTCACAGCCTGTTTGACCTGGTGCTTATTGGCCATGACACCCACAACGAACACAAGTGTGCCGTTGTCTTCTATGTTTTCATGGCTGGCTCGGTAATCAGGGGGAACCGATGATGGCATGATGGTCAAGCTCGCTTCTCCTGGGGGGGGGGGGGCGCTCTTCCGCGGATATGTAGGCGTCCTTCAGAGCTGCTGGGTCTTCAGCCATTGGAAGGTGGATGACGTGCGGCTCTTCTCATTTTGTGGCTGTGGACACCTTTCAGCACTGCTTTTTTTGCCTTCAAAGCTTTGGCTTTGGCTTTGGCTTTGGTTTTGGGAGGGGCAGGGGCTTTCTTCTTTGCTTTCAGCACTATCGTTGTGAAAAGTGATATTGTCTCTTTCAACCTTTTGCCAACGTGGTGAATAAGTATTGGTACCACATAGCAGTTTTCATTTTATTACCCTGATTACTAATGAGGTTCATCATCCTTTCATATATTTGTTAGCCATTCGGATTTTCTTTTATTTTTAAAGATTTTTATTTATTTTTAGAAAGAGGGGAAGGGAGGGAGAAAGAAGGAGAGAAACCTTGATATGCAAGAGATATGCTGATCAGTTGCCTCTCGAATGCCCCCAAATAAGGGACCTGGCCTTCAACCCAGGCATGTGCCATGACTGGGAATTTAACTGGTGACCTTTTGGTTCTCAGGCCAGCACCCAATCTAGACAGCCATGCCAGCGAGGGCAGGATTTTCTTTTTCAAAAATATTCTGTGTAAGACTTTTGTCTATTTTTCTATTGGGTCATCTTTTTTTAATTGATTTGTACAAGGTCCCTATACACTGGATACTATTGCTTTGTAAGTTACATATGTTTGAAATATTTTCTCCCACTCTGTGATTTTTGCACTTTTTTATGTCTTTTGATGAACAAAAGTCTTTAATGTTAGTATAGTTATAATTTTGCCTTTCCCATTTAGATCTAAAATTCACCTGGAATTTTTACACGTGCTGTGTGGTAGGGATCAAATTTCATTTTTTATCCACGTGGTTACACAATTGTCCTGGACCATTTACTGAAAAATCCAGCCCTTCCCCACTAATCCACAGTGATACTTCTCCCACGTATCAAGTGTCTATTCATGCATGAGAAGCTGTGTCTGGGCCGTTTGTCATGATTCTTGTTCATGGTGTCATTTCCGTGTGTGTGTGTGTGTGTGTGTGTGTGTGTGTGTGTGTGTGTGTGTTTTCTTACTGGGAACCATTCTTGACCTTTAAAAACTTTTTGTGGAAATGAAAATAGCTTTCTCCAGAAAAGCTCTGGGTTGGGTTTGGACAGGTATTTGGATACACAGCCAATCCTGTTCCCTCACAAGCTAAGTTTGCAATTTGAAATACTCTGAAACACCCAGATGATGCAAATCCAGGCTCAGTTCTGTGAAAAAGACTAGTCTATGGCCACAATATTTCATAACTTTTTTCCTTTCCTTTTTAAAAACCTCTTCTTCACTCAGTACCAGAAGTCTTGCCCTGCTGGATGGCTCAGTTAGCTGGAGCATCATCCCACATGCACACATGTGCAGAAGGTTGTGGGTTCGATTCTAGTTTCCAAAGATATGTTGACATCTCTTACCTGCTGCCACACTCTCTTCATTCTTGTGGGTTCCTGTCTTTTCTATTGCTTTACTGTCATTTAGTGAAGTTTCAAGAAGGAGAGAAAATAAATCTGATTGATTTTCCACTTTTAATCAGAAGTCTATGCATACAGTCCAGCGTGGGTTTTGTACATTATCGCGGAGGGAATGGGGTGCATCAAAGATATGCCAGCTGCTTGTTTGAAAGATTACCATTCTGCAGACTGGGGGAACGGCGTGTGGGATGAGGATGGACTGGGGGAGGGAGCCCCGGGAGGTTTGTGGGGA
Organism: Anoura caudifer; assembly: GCA_004027475.1. Taxonomy (NCBI): domain Eukaryota; kingdom Metazoa; phylum Chordata; class Mammalia; order Chiroptera; family Phyllostomidae; genus Anoura; species Anoura caudifer. Next base: position 34,484 of record PVKU01011766.1, on the reverse strand, counting down.
GGGTGGCTGAGGAGCTAGCAGGGAGACACAGGGGCAGGCTTCTCACTCAGCTGCAGCAGGATGGAGACCACAAGGTAGAGGGCGCAGACGGTCTGAGCCTCAGGGTCACAGCCCGCACCCCGGGGCTGCTCGCCCCACTCCTGTTCCAGGACTGACTTCACCCCACCAGACTGTAAAAGCTAGAAACATAGAAATGCATGTAAGAAACGGCTAATGCTTGGCCACACGCCCTAATCCTGGGCCCATGGCAGACGCAGGAATCCGTCATGGCGCTCTTTCCTGCAGATCCTGGAGAGCCAGATACTTGCTCTACAGAGTGACAGGTACTGCAAACCAATCAGTGTTGTCGTTTATGTTGGTGCCACCTGTCATCCTGGGACTAACAGGTTTACAGCCCCCTCTCTTGCCCGTCCCTAATTGTCCTGGAAACTGTATGTGCAGGAAATTGCTACAAACCAGCTGGCTAGACATGAGCTGACAGAGAACTATGAAGTCAGAAGGGACAGAATCCTGGGACTTCTGGGCCCCTTGAGAGCACAGGCATTCATTTCTACCGAGAGCCTGGCCCTCAGCCCAGGCTCTCTTACCTGGTCCTTCAACAGGGGCAGGGTCCCCTTCTTCAGGGTCTCAGCCACAAGCTCCTTCTCCTCAGACAGCTCTGACAGTGAAATAAGAGGGCGGTTGGCAGAAAGGAAGGGCACAGAGTGAGACTGGGCTTCAGTGTCTGATCAGACCCCAGACAAGCATCAGAGGAGGTTCCGGGGAGCTCCTGGGGGTGCTACACGGGAGTTACTCCAAACAGGCTCCTGCCGGGACTCCTGCCTCCTTCCCTCTTAGTCCACAGGAGGTTGGAGACTGTGCCGAGGGGGAAGAGGAGGCAGTCCCCGAATCCTGGCCTGGGGAAGACGGCTAGTTTCTGAAATGTGATGGTTTACACCCCACAAAAGGCAGAGGCACTGTGTACCACCTTCCTCTAAGGTGTGGTGCCCCGCAGGCTCCACTGCTCAGTGTTTCCTCCACACCAGCATCCATCCGGACCCCTCCTCACCCCTCAAGGCATCCAGGAAATCCAGAATGGCTTCTATGCGCGCCTCTGCCAAGATCCCAGCAGCATTAAACAGGCTACTGATGAGAGGATCTGCTGGGCCCTCCATCTGTAGCTCCTCGGAGACCAGGACCTCAGACACCTACAGCCAGGGGCCAGGAGATGGGAGATGAGCACTTGTCCCATGGGCGCAGATGGTCTGCGGTGAGTCAGCTGCCCTCCCCGCTGGCTCCTCCCTCTCTCTGCCCCACTTCTTTCTTGGGGCCCCTTACTCTTTCATCTAGAGTCTGCAGCTCCTCATCGGAGGTGAGGCACTTGGCGAGGCAGCTTAGCACATCTTCTCGCTCCTTTTCAGTCAGATCCTGGAGGCCCCCCACTGCGTCCTGCACCTTCTCCTCCATGTTTCTGAAATCCTCCAAGCTCAAGGACTTTCCTGTGGAGGCAGCAAGTAAGCACCCAACCTATCCGACCCAACAAACTCCACTACCAAGGCCCCTCAAGACCCCATTATTTATCTGTTTTTCTTCAGGGGACCATTCTGCACCTTCCCCTCTTCTAATCTTCTTCCCAGACACCCACCATCATTGCTTCCTGCTGACCCCACTTCCATTTCCCTAGCTCACTCCCAGCCTAGTCCCAACGCCGCATTCTTCTCCACCGCCAGGAAATCAAAGCTTATTGAGTCCTCGCCATCCGAAGTGCAGTCTTTAGACCACACTGGTTGTAGAGAGGATTTCGATGAAGTTAGAGCAGTGTTTCTTAGCCTTGACCATGCACGAGAATCACCTGGGGAGCACTTTAAAAAATCCTGATGTCCAGACCCTACCCCTAGATCAATTATATCAGAATTTCTGGAGGTGGGACTCAGGCATCACTAGTTTTTTGTTTTCTGTGTTTGTTGTAGATAGTCCATAATTTGTTTATTCATTTACCTGTTGATGGATATTTGGCTATTACAAATAAAGCTGCTATGGACATCAGGGTACAAGTCTTTGTATGGATATATGTTTCCTACTAGTTTCCTAGATTTGCTGTAACAAATTACTATCAGTGCAGTGGATTAAAACAACACAAATTACTTCATAGTCCTTGGGGTCAGAAGTCCCCAGATGGTTTCCACTGGGCTGGAATCAAGGTGTCGGCACATTTGCATTCCTTCAGACGTCACTAGGTTTGAGGTTCCCCCAAGTGATGTCTGTCCAGCCAACGAGAACCACTGTGTTTAGAGGAGACAGTTGCAACCTCTAGACTAAATTTGAAACCTGCTTTGGGCCCTGCCCTCCCTTTCTGCCCTTAACTGCCCCCCCCCACACACACACACTCAGTCCTTGAGGCCAGAGGGCTCCCGGGTAAGGGGGTGCAGCCACCCTGAGCGTAGCTGGCTGCAGTCCTTACCTAAGCAAGATGAATCACCATCTTCCTCTGCAAAGAAAGGAAACGTCATCTCAGAGAGACTTTAGATCACCTCCAGCCCCCAGTGGACATTCTCTCCCCAGGGATGAAAGATTTCCTTCCTAGACTCCGAGCCCTCACTGCCCACGCCAAGGAGCCTGTGTCCTTATCACTGTGTGAAAACGACAAAGCACTGTATTCGCAGACCCACCCCTACATCCTCAGAGACAGGCAGCCACAGGATTATTCCCTGCTGATTGAAAGAAACAGAAGCCCAGAGAGGGCCCAGCGGCCCCCAGTCCTCAGCAAACACGTGTGGGAGCAGCGATCGGAATCCATCTCCTGACTCTTCCCTCATGGCACTTAAGAATGACAGACTCGCTCTTTTAAGCTAGCAGGACCTTGCCAAGACTGAACCTGTAACTGCTACAACTTCTAGGAGTTTCTTGAATTTCCACCCATGTCTAGACCTCTTTCTACCCTTTCCCAAGGCCTCTTAGGCAGTGCCATTCTTCTGGGACCCAGGGAAAGACACTGAAATTCCAGAGGCAGCCACATTCAGAATCACAGGGACCTCCTAGCCTAACCCATTCACTTTAAAGTCCAGAAAACCATGGCCCAGGAGGCTACAGAGCTAATGAGTGGGAGAGTCAGGACTGGACCCTGAGGCTGTGTGACTCCCCAGTCCAGTGCTCCTCTGACAGCCAGTGCTATCTTGTGAGAACCAGTCACGTGATTCAACAGTGCCTCCTGGGCCAATAAGGTTTCAGTGAGGGCTGTGAACACTCGGCCAGCACCCAATCCAACCTGCTTCTCCTGTATTTCCAAGCCACTCGTAATTTGTGGTCCTCTTTTTAAAAATCATATCCTTGCTTATTCTGGAATGATGAACAGGAAGTACAAAAGCTCACTCACCTTCTGGAAAGGATTTTGTTTTGCCGGAGAAACAAATATCTAAACCAAAGCAAGGGGGCAGGGGAGAGATGAGTTATCGGAAAGACCGGTTTTCTCTAAGATCCTCCTCCTTGTCTCTCCCCAATCCTCATGTCCTGCCCTCCACCAAAAAAATAAATAAATAAATACTGGGAGATGGGAGTTAACACCTCTAGGAAAGGATCAGTGTCACGTGTCATGATGGAGGGGGCCCTTGGTCCAGCAGAGACGGAGCAAGGACCCTCAGTCCTTCCCAGTCCTGAACCCTCCATCTTCATCCCTGATGAACATCTTCAAGCTCAGCAGAGCACCCCCAGCCTGACATGGAGCCTGGCTGAATCAATCCCCACTCCACCTGCGTGTCAGCATCCTACCCCCTGCACCTTACCCCCACCAGGCCTTGCTTACTCATCCTTTCTGCGCTGGGGAAGACGAGCTGCTTTACTCGATAGCCCAGGACCAGATTTGGGGGGATGGTTACTGCCCTTTGGTGCTAGGAGAAAGCTCACGTTAATCGATTCTGTTAATTGATTCATAGGTGCTTTACATAGTTACCTTGCCTCATTTCCCAAACAACGCTTGGAGGGAGAGATTTCATGCCCATTTTACAGATGAGAGAACTGAGTCTCAGCATCAGTAGGTAAGGCAGTTTCACAACTAGAAACTAGCAGAGCTGAAATTTGAACCCACATCTGAGCTCAAAACACATGTTGCTTCCACTCTACACTCAACAAATGTTCATTGAGGACATGTTTCATTCTAGGCGCTCTGGCTCCTGCCCTCCTACCTCTTAGAAAGGGAGGCAGATGATGAATAAGCAAACAACCCCATGGAATGGTGAACCGTGGGGAGCGCTAAGAAGCAGGTGAACACAGGGCGTCACCAGAGGGTACCGGGGAGAAACTTAGCAATGCCACACACACCTTCTTGAGCAAGAAAAGAAGCATAAGAAGGCCAAGGAGCAGGCAGGTCTGCTCTGGGAGGCCTGGAGGAAGAGCTAAAGAGCCTGGCATCTGGTCCGGCATTCCTCCGGCCTGCAGCAGGTGGGCCCAGGCTGGCTCTCCCCCCAGTCCCTGTTTCCCAGGACCCTGACCTTGCGTTCACATTTCAGACCACAAAAATCCAACTGGCTCAAAAACGTATACTGCCGTTCACTCTTCAGGGTTTCCTCCCTTGTTGTCTGCAGAGTTTCCGTCACCAGATACAGGGCTTCTCTCCTTGTTCGTATTGACAGAAACAAAGTGGGTAGTTTTCTCTTCAGCTTCCTGGAGGGAGTGTGAGGGGTGAGAAGTCAGGATTTAGGGGCCCCCCTTCTCAGTGACAATTTTCCCTCTCCATCAGCCAGTTCCTATTTGAGATGAAGTGCTTCTGAGGCTGGAAAACCAAGGCTCACAGCACCCCCATGGTAGTGCCCTTTACCCACTGCGGGCCCAAGAGGGTGCAAAGTGGAAAGGGGCCTCACTGACATTTTTGGAAGAAAGTGCTACACTGCAGGACCCTTCACACGCCATTGCATTTCACCCTCACTGCAACCCTATGGTGTAGCCAGAATTGCACCCATTTTTCAAATAAGGAAATTGGGGCTTAGAGGCAGGTTCTGCAGGGTCCAAGGTCGCACAGATAGTAAGTGTAGAGCTGGGATTCCAAAGCTGCTCTGTATGAGTCCAAAGCACGTGCCCTTCCCGCGGCACCGAGATAGGCACCCGCCCAGCCCACAGCGCCCTCTTCTCTGAGAAGGGGCCCCAGCTCCTCAAACTGGTCCCTGGGGCCTGGACGTAATTTCACCTGTGGGCTCCAGGAGGCATCTCTGATTCCATTAGGAGAGTCATTTTGTGACTAAAAACAGCCTGAAAGAGCTTCTGGATTTTGCAGCCAAAGACCCTCAAGGAAGACCTTCAGCCTTGCCCCAGCCGACCCATCTGGCACCTGGCCCCCAACTCCACTGCACACACCACTCAGCCTCACCCTGGAAGCAACAGGCCTTCTAGAAAAAAACTGGGCTCCCTTAGAAAAGTTCCAGAGACTCCTCCCCAGTAATACTATGGTGGGAAGAAGTAGTTCAAAAGACCAGTAAAATTTCACTGTAAGTCTTTCCTTCCTTAATTAAAAAGGAAAAACAAAGACATCCACCTCTTCAGGGAGGGCTAACCCAAGAGAACCCAGGGGCCCCTTTCCCTGAGCTGCTCCATACTTGCCAACAATTCCGGCTATGGAAGAAAACACCAACACCTGCAACAGAACAATTGCTGGCGGAAAGGCTGGTGCCGCCCCTTTAAGTCCCTTGGAAGCACCTCAACTATCAGAACCTCTGTGACACTTGATCGGTGCCACCCAGGTTGGGAGGGGCGGTGGCACCTTCTGTGCAGGAAATGTTCTACAGGGGCACTTTGAGTTCACTGTGCTTCCCTTCAGCTGCCTCACTGAGTACCTGCTGGGGATAAACACGGCGTTGATGACGTCAGTTCCAGATTGTGAGTCGTTCCTGGCCCAGTGAAGGAGGGGGGCATGAAAATCTTTGGCTTGCCCCAAAGCAGAGTGAAATAAGCGCAAAATACAGATTTGGGCAACTCTGTATAGAAGAACAGACGAGAGTGGCACTTTGAAACCAGTAGGTTTTGGTCCAAGCCAGAGAACTCAGTCACCCTGGAGGGCAGCAGGGATGTGAGTGAACTGGGGGCATCAGAAGGTTTCCCGGCGGCTGATCCTGGAAGAATGAGGCAGCTTCCTGACAGTGGAGAAGAGAAAGGCGGCATGCTCGAGTACAGGACTGGGCTGGGGCTCCATGGGGGGTGGGGGGACAGGTGCTAGGAGCAGGCAGTGAGGCTGCCCCCACCTGGTGCCCTTGGTGCCCCAAATGGGCTTCTCCTCCTTATTCTCCCCACTGCTGCCTGCCTCCAGCCTCACCTGTTCTCAAGGAACTCCAGATATTGCTGGGGTATCCTGGACCCCAACATCGTGATGCTTTGCTCATGAGACCCCTGGAAGCCCCCTTCGATTGTTATTTGTTTGGGCAATTTCACTGTCAACATCCCAGCGCAGTCCACCATATCCACAACTTGGAACTCGGCCTTTTGACCTGGAGAGAAAAGGGGTAAGATCACGCTAATCTATGAATTTCCAAAGGAAAAAGCATTTTGGAACTGGCAAGACATGACGGAACCGGAAATAGTGCCTGAAATCCATCCTGTGTGCGTGACACTAACGTGTCAGGATGCACGTGTTTTCTGAGCAACGTAAAAGTTTGCATGTACTTTGTCAGACAGAAAAGAGAAATCAAACCTACATACACAGCCCTGGCTGGTGTGGCTCAGTGGATTGAGTGCTGGCCTGCAAACCTAGGGTGGCTGGTTCGATTCCCAGTCGGGGCACATACCTGGGTTGCAGGCCAGATCCCTGGTAGAGGGCATGTGAAAGGCAACCACATTGATGTTTCTCTCCCTCTTTCTCCCTCCCTTCCCCTCTCCCTAAAAATAAAGACATAAAATCTTAAAAAAAAAACAACCCCTTATGCACGCAAAGTGTACAGCATGGAAGGGGGATAAAAGACTAATTTTATAGCAGAGAAACGTGATGAACACTGCCTCCGCCAGGTGAGCAAGATAAACATCAGCAGTGAAAGGCACGTTGACAGTAGGTACCCTTGACAGGCTGCGATGGGAATGGCACTTCACCCCTGTGGTTTCCATCCCCAAACCCATGGTTCCCTCAGTCTAACCATCAGACAAATTCCAGTGGAGAGGCACCCTACGATTATGCCTGACCAGTACTCCTGGAAACAGTCAAGGTCCTCAAAAGCAAGAGAAGTCTGAGAAATTATCACAGCCAAGAGGAGCCTAAGGAGGTAGGGGGACCAAGGGTAACGTGGTACCTTGGATGGGGTCCTGGGCCAGGAAAGGGACATTCGGTAAATTAAAATAGCCCCAGTGAAGAACGGACGTTAGATGGTAAAAACAGATGCACAGAAAAGCCCTATGTGTGCTTTAACAACACTATCAGCGCCATGAAGTTAAAAAGAAGTAAGTAACCCATGTGGAAAAGGGAGCAGGCCAAGTTGCTAAAAACCAATTCAAATTACCAATTCACTCCCTCTCCCTCTGAACGTTTAATGCAAACAGACAGACTTTCCCTTAAAGGAAGTTAAACTGACTTAGTCGAATTTTTATGGTCACAGCAACATGCCCTAGTCCTGTTTTAAAGTGTTTTCTTGTTTTCGGTGAATGGTCATTTGGCAAACTGATTGAGAACCAGCTTTCAGTAAATCGGCTCTTGGCAATTGGCTTTTCGGAGAGCTGAGAGCTTTGAAAAATACTAATCTGAAAATTTCCTAAAGCTCTTGCTTGCTTAATTAAATTCCGATATGAAAACCCCCGCCACCTCCGAGGCATCTGAGCACTGTTCCTGGTCGCGGAACAGCAGGGCCCGGCACGTGGCAGGTGCTCTAAAACCGTTCAGGGGCACTGGCAGAATTCTCCTCCATCTCGTGATGAGCCCCAGATGGGCTGTAGCCGGATGTCTGAGCTGTAAAACTCCTCCACATGAGGTGCAAGACACTAATACAAGTCTCCAAGTGAAGGCTCGATAACACTTACCCTGGGACTTCTCAAACCCCCCAAAAGCCAAGAATAGCTAAGTGTGGAAGCCAGAGATGCAACGGATTCTCTGTAAATCCCCTCAAGGCCTCAGGGAGTTTTGCTCACCAGCCACTCAGTCGTGACCTCCGGGGAACACGAAGGGACAATACTGGCCGCCATAGCAGAATGATGGGGGTGAACTTTTATTGAAAAGTGCCTTCTGTGCAGGAGCTGTGGTAAGTGATTTACGTAATTTGTCTCATTCGATCCTTACAACAGTCTGCTTGAGTATTCAGATGAGAAAACTTGTTCAGAGGTCACCCAGCTGGTAAGCGGCAGAACCAGGCTTAGAGACCAGAAGCCCCCAGTCCTAAAGCCTGTGTCTTCTCTGAACTAGTAAGAAAAGACCTCCCTTTATTCAGTCACTTCAATAATAAACATAAACACAGAAGAAGACATCAGCTAATTTTAAAACAAATTATTTACAAAGGGAAAAAATGGGAAAGGGAACCCTGACCGGTGTGGCTCAGTTGGTTGGGTGTTGTCCTGCAAAGTGAAAGGTCACTGGTTCGATTCCCATCAAAGCACATACCTGGCCTCATATGAGAGGCAACAGACTGAAGTTTCTCTCCCTCCTTCTCCCTCCCTTCCCCTCTCTCTAAAAATAAATGAATAAAATATTTTTTTAAAAAAGCTGGCACTAAGTTATCTTTTCAAAAAGCAGGGGGCCAGGAAAGGAAAACTATTTAGGAATAGTTTCCAAGAAAAATAAATTTCCACATCCCTCATTCCCTTCTCCCATGCAGTGCTCCTCTGGGCATTTCTTAACTTGAGGTGCGTAGACAGTTCGTACAAATTCCACGGTGTCTCTGCGGACTGGCTGACTTGATTGCTGGCAATGGGGAGTGGGAGGAGGGGTGGAGCAGGAGGGAGCAAACTCTCCCAGCTGGCCGCCTCCCACCTCCCACGTACCTCATACTGACCTGGGAGCCCAGAATCCAGCACATCGAACCGCCCCTCACCATCCTCTGTCTGCAGTATGTCTTCCAGGGTGAGGTCCGTACTGCGGTAATGGCGTCTGAACAAACCTCCCTTCCCCCTCACCAGACATAAGCAATGAAACCTGTCAGCATCCACGATGCTTCTGACTTCAATCATATCGCCTCCGGCATCCATCTCATGAACCACCGCTTTGGTGATCGTCTCAAATACACTGGGCATTGTGCCTGGACCAGCTGGAAAAAGGAAGCCAACTTCAGTTTGGGGGGTCTGAGTTCAGGTTTTTAAATCTACCTTCGGCAGCTTGGGATCAAGGAAGAGGCAAAAGTTCTAGGACAACCAGGACGTGGGATTATTTGCCTTCCCTGTTTCTAGAAGGCGAGGTGGTCTCTACACACTAAGGAGGGGTGACCACCACAAATGCCAGCTTCCCCTCTGCCCCCCACGGAGCACTTCTGGAGGAAGGATGGGGCGGGGACCGTCCCACATGGAGAGTGAGGCCTGTTTTCTGCGTCTCCCACGGCAGAGTTGCTCCCTTGCCCAGAGGGACAGCGAGGGGAGGGAAGGCAGGCCCACCATCCCCTGGCCCGACTCTCACCCGTGCTGATGAAGACAGGACCCAGGATGGGATGGGGAGCATGGTGGCCAGGCCTCGAATTACCAACCCTAACTGACTGTTTCTTCCTTTGGGTCTGGCTCCTGGGCCTCCCTCCCGTGCTGTATTCTGCAAGGCAGTTGCGTGGGTGCCCCTACCAACCATTTCCCAACAAGATGGTGCTAAGTCAGCCTCAGAAAGAAAGAAAAGAGAAAGGATGGCGTGCCAGAGCAGCCTGGAGCTGGGCACCTCCGGGTCCTCCCTCTTCAGTTTCTGGTCGCCTTCTGAAGGGCCGGGTCCCCTTGCACTTGGTAAAATAAAATGAATCCCCAAATGCCAGCTGGAGCACCTCCTCCACCCACTTTCCCGCTCACCCTCTCCTGCTCTGCAGCTGGCCCCTGCCCTGCTCCTGTGGGAGCCTCCACAGGCCCGTCACCAGTCTGGTCTGACCCAGCTGTTCCTTCCCCGCTTCCTTTCAGCAGTAGCTCTGTCCCCACCGAATCAGACCTTTCATTCTCTTACCTCCACACGTTCCTTACTCTGTCCCCTTCCAATCAGTCACTTGGCAATTCCTTCTTTCGAGATCTCTTTCCCTTTCCTCAGGCTCCTCTGCTTCCCTCCTGGCACCGGGCCTCTCCTCACAAGCTCCCCCATCTTACCTCTGACCACCTCCCTTAAGTCCCTTCAACTGGCCTGGGCACCTGCTCACCCATGCTCCCTTTTCTGCCCCTGCCCCCATTATGGTGTCCAACTCTCAACTCATGCCCAACTTAGAAACCCTTCTGGGTGGCCAGAAAGGCAGTGCCCAGGGCCCCCAGGCCCACCGGCCTCTTCTCTGTCCTCAGCTGCTCACCGGAAATGCAGGTTATGAAAATCCCCTCTGTAAGATCTCCGCACAATTTCTGGCCACCGTGACTCAGGAAGCTGTAGCAAGGGAACTGAAAGGAACTGGAAAATTGGGTAGGGCCAGGCGCCCCACCTCACAGACCTTTAGATAAGCTACCTTATGGCTGGGCTGGAGGCAGATAAGGCCGGAGGCAGGTAAGAAACTCTTCCCTCTGTTTGAGCCCAGGGAGCAGCTGGCGTATCTGCATCTACACCTGATATACATTCTAGGTGAGTAGGTGAGCTTGGGCCAGGGAACGGTGCAGAACCAGGCACGTGAGACCATGCAACCCAGGGAGTTGGGAACAGAGAAACAGAACATGAGCGGGTACCAACCATGGGCTGGCAGGCAATGGCCATGGCTGTGTTAGGGATGGGAGAGTCATCTAGCGAGAACCAGCCACCCAAACACCATGCTGCGGTGGCAACACCGAAGACTCAGAGAGCACCAGCGGTATGGACGGCTGAGTCGGTGTGGAGGACCCTCAGGAAGGTGCCACCACCTGTCTTCTTCACCCACCTCCTTTGCCAGGGCGAGACCTCTACCTCCACCCGTCAGAAATAGCCACCCAAGGGAGCCCCACCTATCTCCTGGCCCCTGCCTTCCTCAGTTCCAACAGAACATTTCAGGAGATGGTGACGGTCGTAGTAACAGGAATACTACTAATATGCCTACCATGTATTGAGTGTTTACTACATGCCAGGCATCGGGCTAATCCTCACAATAACCGTGAGAGACATTATCTTTATACAACAGAGGAAGAAACTGAAGCTCAGAGAAGTAACTTGACAAGGCCGCAAAGCCAGTAAGTGGCAGAGCTGGGATTTGAACCCAGAGTATTGTTGGTGTGTCCCAGGCCCTCCCCTGACTGCACCCTTACAGGTCCATGGAAAGTCCCAGGGCACCCTCACCCCTAGGACTGGACCCAGGGGACTGCATTTCTCCTCCCAGGCTGTGTGGGCCTCACTCAGAGGTGGGCAGAGGGTGGAGGTGGTCGGTGGACATGGGCGAAGATCCTGCACTCATCCCGACACTCACTCCAGGGACGTCGTGATGCTGGCCTAGGGCCAGAGAGGAACTCAGGCTGCCGCAGGCGGCTCCTCCCTCCCACCTGGGCCTTTGTACCTGTCCTGGGAATAGCAGATGACTGCTATGTGATCAGAACACAGTGAAAGGCTGGGAACCTCCAAGGTAAGAGTTCAGAGATTAAGAATTCCTTCACTGAAGGACTCCACCCTCTCTAGCCAGGTAAGCCTGAGTCAGTCCTGGGGGTACCTCTTCCCCTCCCACCCACGCTTATGTCAGGAAGAAGCATAAAGAAAGGCCAGGAGGAGATGCAGCCCTCCCAGGGCAGAACTGGGAAAAGGCATTCGGAGAGGACTGGGCACCCCTAGGGACTCCAGCTTCGTTTATGAGGCCACTGCTGGACTGACCTCCTCCCTGGCTATGACATAAGCCATCTGTCTGCCAGCCCAGCCCATGGAGCCCAGAGATGGAAGTTCTCTCGGAGGTCCAAACAGCCAGGAAGTCATGGGGCAGAATCCTGCTTCTGCCCCACAGAGCTGCTTGCTCTGCTGGGGACGGTAGGAAGCGCAGCAGTCCCAGGGTCGTTGTCACTCTCCAGGCAGAGGGTCCGACTGCTGCTTCCCCCCTGCCCTCGGCAGCAGCGGTGGCCCACACCCCGCCCCTTTCCCAGGGCCCTCCAGGGAGCAGACACCAGCCAGACTGGGGGGGCAGGGGGAACAGGACAGACTGTCCTTTATTTGTGTTTCTCGGAACACTGTACAAAGGGAGTAAAAATCCTATTCACACTTTGCTTAGAAAGTTTTGAGGTGAAAGTTCCCTATGATACATGGGTGGGGGTAGGGGGACCAAGAGGCAGAAACCAGAGCCAATGACCTTCCCCGTCCCTCGGGGCCCTGGGAGGGGGCACGGGCAGGCCTGCCTTTTCTTAATACAGGCCCTCGCCAGGCAGGGAGGGAAAAGGTGGCCCCTCTCCAGCCAGCTCACGCTCCTGCCCCACTACTTCCCCTCGGGGTAAGGAGATGATGCCTGCAGACCACCCCTTGCTCTGTCCACCACCCTGCCCCACCCAGCAGGGACCATGCAGGACTCCGCAGCCCACCAGCGGTTCAGGGGTAGCCTGAATAGCCCCACGGGTGACCCTGCCCCAATGCCTGTCTACACAGTGAAGGGCTGTGGAAGGGCGACCCTGTGCATCATTTCTGTACCGGCTTCCCCCTGCCCCTCACACCACTGCAGAAGGCAGTGTCAAACTGGCCCGGGCTCGTAATGACTAACAGGCCTCCTGCACCCACCTCCACCCCTCACACCAACCCCAGAGCTTCAAACCCGCAGTGGGCTCCCCCCTATTACCACCACCACCATGCTGGGGGTAAATCAACTCTCCAAGACTCCCCCCCTCGACCACTTCCCGAAGGATGAGGCTGGGTCTAGCTTGTGCCCCCACCCGCCCTCCCTCACACCAATCTCTGCTGCTCCATGACTCCCTTTATCTGAGTTTCGACTCACTGTTCCTGCCCATTCTCCGTCCCCCTTCCCGCCCCCACCACAGCAGGATGGCAGCAGCCCTGGCCCTTCACCTCTGGGACCCCGCCATCCACACGCAGCCCCACCACCCCTCTGCTTACCCTCCCCCACCCCACTCCCCGGGCAGGGGGATTGTAGGAGCTGCCGAAAGCATGAGGCTTTGACTACACAGGTCTCCACCCAGAGGGACACGGTGCTGCCTTGCACTGCCTTTCACATGTACAAGCGCACGCTGAGGGCTGTCCTCACACTTCAGACCAAAGTGACACGACAGAGAAGCTGTACCACCCCTCCAGGGGGCTAAAGTGCTTCAGTGGTCTGAGGCCGAGCAAGTGAGCAGAGGGTTCCCTGGCCGCTTGTCCCAACCTCACAGGTCCGTGTTCAGCCTGGGAGCCCAGCCCATCCATGACCACCCCACGGAGTCTCTATCCCAAAGGCAAAAGAAACAAGATCAAAAAATCAGAAGGGTCAGAGCCCAGGGGAAAGGGGCCAGGGTAGGCATTCCCACCCCAACCCCACTACAAGCTACTTCAAGTCAGCTACTGGGGGAAGTAAGGGGGAACCAGGGCCCAGAGGCTCAGGCTCAGCCCCCATCTCTGGCAGTCTCCAGAGGCTCCTCTGCCTTCACAGCAACACCGCAGGCTTCTGTCCCTCTCCTGCCATCTGCGCAGGGAAGGGGGCTACACCCTCAATATTTATTGATTCCAAAGATCCGGACTCCGTGGAGCTGGGGCAGCTTGGGGATGAGCACGCTCATCAAAGACACAGTGTTGAGGATGAAATGGATCTGGTCGTACTTGGTGTAGAAGCTGGTGAGAAAGTACCTGGTGGAAAAGGTGAGGGAGAGGTGTAAGACTCTGTCTGGAGGACCCCATGCTCCCCCACTCCCTGGGTGGGGGAGGCAAATTCTTCACAGCTGAGAAGTTATGGGAAAGGCCCCCAGGGCAGATATAGATGGCAGTATCTCCCCGGAAAGAGAGACCCCTCCCAGCCCGGTCCCCTTGCTTTACCTCCTGCCTGTACGCCTACCCCACCAGCAGGAAGGAAGCCCCAGCTGAAGAAAACAGGGCCAGGGAGGCATAAGGCCTGAGCCCAGCACATGACCAGAGGCGCTCCAGCTTCCCTTCCTTTCCTCACTCCATGCCAAGAGCCAAACTGGGAAGGCGTTTAGGCCTGGTGGGGCCTCAGGGTGCCCCAGGCCTTGGCCTGCCTGCTAGCATCCCCCCTCTACCCAAGGCACTCACAGCACGATGGGTGTGATGGTCAAGAACTTCCGAGACGCTGTGAACTGCACCCCGTAGTCCATCTGCTCCCAGTGGGTTAGCAACCTGGCCTTGCCCTGGTCCGGGGTCTCGAAGGGTGTGCCCTTCACTGTGTGTAGGAAGATGTACATGCCCTAGAAGGAGGGGCCTTCATTAGAGGACACGAAAGGCGAAAGGCCCTCCAGCTCAGCTCCTCCGCCTGGCACGGAAGTGGGCTCCGGGTAGTGCAGAGCCTCCCTCTGGCCAGCAGAGGCATGTGGGTTGGAGGTCAGGCCTGACTGAGGAGACACATGGGAGCAGGCAATGGAGAACCACCCCCCAGCCCCACGGCACCCTCCCTGTGCCAGCTGGGAGGGGGCAAGCTGATGGGAAGGCATCAGGCCCCTGCCTGCCCACCGAAAGAGCACAGGTAGCAAGCAGGTGGTGAAGGAGCACACAGGCAAGAGTCAAAGATGGTTTGAGATCCCAATTTGGGAAAGGGGCATTTCTGTACCAGGCTAGGTACCTGGGTCCTGGGGACTCTTTGGGACCCTTAGTTCAGCTCTTAATGGCTCATGTTCCAGGTCCAGAAGCTATCCCACTCTGGAGAGATGAGGGCAAATCTGCCGATTTTAGTCATCTTACTGGAGGGCACAGGGCTGGAGCCCAAAAGGGGGAGTAGGGCAGAGATGACAGCTGGGTCTGGACTCTGCTGTCAGCATGTCACCCTGACTTCTTGTCCACACCTGGGGGTCCCTTCTACTCCTCAGTCCCACCAGAGCAGCCCACATGGTAGGGCGAGCAGCAGACAGGCCCTCACCATGTTGTGGATGAGGTTGGTGAGGGTCCAGACCACAGGGACGCTCACGAAGGGGATGCTGAGCAGCACGACGTGGAGAAGCCCGATGGCCAGCACGTAGGAGAGCCAGATGCCACGGCTGTTCATCACCCGCGTGTTAGGGTTCACCTCGCTGTGTGCCGTGCCCACGTTCATCCTGCTGCCCCTCTCTGCCGCTGCTCTGCAAACAAGCAGCACAGGTGAGACAGGTCGCACCACTTTCCCTGCCCCCTCACACCCTCCACATCCTGCAGGAAGGAGGATCTGCTTGCCCCAAGAACTCCAGGCAGTTCTACTGTTTTGATTCACATACAAAGAGGTCAGAGAACGTCCACGTGGACTTAACTCTAGTCGCTTCCCAATGCAGGGCTGGGAGAAACACCATACATCATCCAATCGGAGCAGTGCCCTTCCATGCCCACTGCCTGGGTGCATAGATCATCAAGAAGCTTCCAGCCCCAGAGCAAAGAAACCATTGCCCCTCCTCCGGTCTCATCCTCCAGGGCATTCCCAGGAGTGCCCTCTTCCCAGAAAGCCCAGGGAAGGGGAGAAGAGGCCTGTCCCCTAAGAAACACTTATAACCCCTGCTGGACTGTCTCACTGAGGACTGATATGGGACATTTACCCCTTCCCTACCTTCCCCATCAGAAGGAATAAAAGGAGGTGGAGCCTGCTAGGAGAGCAGTGGATGAAATATTTGGGGGGGTCATTGATTCTACCCACCTCTCCTAATTCTCCAGTCCTGGGTCTGCACCAATCCAGACCCAGGAGGACAGGATGGGGGGAGGGGGGGAGGGAGGGAGGGAGGGGGGGAGGGAGGGAAGAGAAAACAAGACTAGGACAACCTTTGCTCAGACCTGGAAGCCTCCCTCTTAGGGACAAAAAACAACCAATCCAGATGTTTTATCCGATTGGCAACGACTCTGGCTAACCCTTGTGATGCCACCTACTCTGCTGCCAAACCACGAGGGCCCTTTCCCCACCAGAGGGGACATGAGGACAGAGAACATGGCCAACATCTACAGCTCCCACGGTAGCTGGAACCTACATCCACATACCCCTCCCGAGGTCACAGAACCACACCTGTGGCCTCCCTCTCCTGCCCCCTTTCCCCTCTGCCCCACTCATCCTCACCTCCGTCTCCTTCCGCAGCACCTGTTCCCAGGGGTCAGTAGCACCATGCCTTCCCTTGCCCATCTCCAATGGCAGAAACATGCGGCATGAGGAAACGAGAACTGCCCTCCATGCCCAGGAAACAATGCAACCCAGTTGCATTCCTGGATGCAGGCAAGGAAGGGCTGTGCAGTCCCTTGTCCAGAGCTTGGCTGTCCCCAGATCCCTAAGGGCCCTGTGACCAGCAGGAGGTGGGAACAGATGGTGCCTTTGTACTGGCTCACCTCCTGAGCTGAGGGAAGGTCTTCCCTGATAAAGACCCTAAGGTCATCACCATGGTAACAACCCTATCTTTCCTGGGAACACAGAAAGGGGTCCCAGATGGAGGTATCCCAGAAGCGCCCAGAAGGCCGCCTCCCTCACCCAGCTGCGACGAACCCCCTCAGACTCAGTTGCTATTTATCTCTGACTAGGATCACAGCCAAACCTGTGCGGGCGCCAGAGTTCTCGAGAATCAGTTCCTGAGTTCCAGGATAATGGGAACAAGTCCGCCCTTCTCAGACAGCTCAAAGCTCACAGACCTCAGAGGACACGTGGCACGCACCACACTTCCCCAACGCGCAAACACGCGTGAGATGACCCAGTGTGTACCCTAGAAGGGATGCTCTTGGGGCCCATCAGCTCAGCCCATTAGGCTGGATAATTGGGCCCAACAGAAACCAGGGAACTAGAAAACTGGGACTGGCTCCGTTGTTTACCTTCCCAGGGGCTTCAATTACCCTAACACCACTCCTGGGAACCTACCACGCAAAAGCCTCCACCTTGGGGTGGGGGTGGGGGCGCTGGCTAGGAGCTGAAGGCTCTGCAGGACTTACTACCAAGGAGAGAGAAACTGTTCCCAAGTCTACCAGAGCTGCTGCCCCTCCCCACTTCTCCCTAACCTAGACGTACTGGGGGCAGAAGGAGAGACCTCTAGCGCTCCCTGGGATTTTGTCCAGGAGCACCAGGAGCCTTGCTGAATCCCAGACCATCCCACCCTCCTTTCTGACTGAAACAGGCAGCCAAGAAAGCCCTATGAGTCCAGGAGGGGCCTACATTTAGGATCTGCCACCTGGCAAAGCTCCTTCCTGAGCCTGAACACTAATCGACCTGAGAGCAGAAATCCCAAGAGACACCTCCCTCCACCCCCCAAAAGACAGAGCAGATCAATAAACTAAGAAAAAGATCGGCATCCGGGAAGCACTCTTGAGCCTTTTGTGTGACTAAGAGTACATTTCACTTCCATTAGTAAAAATAACCCACTACCCCTTACTCAGGAGAGACCTGGGGAGAAGAAGCTGGCAGAGGTAAAGCAAGTCTACAGCAGCGGAGGCTGAAAAGTTCTGAGGCCATAAGCTGGCAGGCGGCTGCCTGTGCCAGTCCCTGATGTGGTTTCATAACCTGCCTCAAACCAGAGCCTGCAGCAACTCTGTTCTGTTAACCACTTTCTTGCTGGTAGTTCTTTCCTACTCCTACCCTCCCTTCCCCCCTGACTCTACGCGCAAATATCCAGGCCCAGCGTGTCTGTCAGACACCTAAGCCAAGGCCACCGTGCGCCCCAGACTACACTGGTCCCAGGGCAGCAGCCAGGTGAGCGATTATCATTCTCTCCCCCAAACAGAGGCAGCCCTTTAAGCAACGAACCTTTTCCCTTCTGGGTGACGAGCACAAAACAGCCAAGCCTGCAACTGGACCCCAACGGGGAGTCCCTGGCAGCACGCCACAATGCCATTTTCATTCTGTCCACCTCTCGAACTGCTGGGCCACAGTAGCTGCACTCTTAGCTCTGGCCCTGCCTCCTGGACTCCAGAAGGCGGTGGAAATAGAAAGAAGGCCAGTTCTGGGGAGAACCCCACTAGCGCCAGGAGAAGGTGAAGCAAAGAGGCCGAGTCCTCACTACTGTTGGGGTTTTCTGCGTGAGACCTCAAGCCGAAGGGGAGCCTCCCTCTCCGCTCTCCAGCCTGGGACCTCGCACTCGGAGACTGGCCAGGTCTGAAGCCTCACCCACACCACCACGCACTCACCCAGCCCTAGAAGCGGCCAAACCTTCCCCCAACCCCCAAAGCCACGCCGCTCCCGGCCCCTCATCCCCAGCCGAGCTCGAGCTGTCCCCACCAAGCTCCACCTCCCGCCTCCGACCCACTTTTCCCCTTCGGGTATCCCTCCGACTGACGCACGCCCCCACCTCCGCTCACCATGCCCTAGTACCCTCCAGCCCCGGGCGCCTCCCCTGCAGCTCCTACCTCCACTCTCGCCCCACCTCCAGATCCAGGAGCCTCCCTGTTGAGCCAAAAAGAGCCCGCTCGTTCGGACTCACCGTGCTGTGCCGGAGGTCTAGGGCCCTCGAGGGCCCGGGAGAGGTGCCCAGAGGCGGGGGCCGCTGCAGCTAAAGCAGCTGTAACAACGCGCGGCGGTAGCCACCCCGCTGGCAGCTCCGGCCGAATCAGCGCCCCGCGCCGGCCCCCATGACGTCACCTCCCAGCGCCAGTCTGCCCGGTGCCTCCTGGGAGTTGTAGTTTCTCCCCGACCCAAGGTCGGGCCCGTCCGCTGCCTCCTGGGACTTGTAGTTGCACGCGCCCCCACCCCGGCCACCCCGGCCACCCCGCAGACTCACACCGCACCCCTGCGCCCTGCTCCAACCCCGGCCTCGCTGTGCCACTCGGAAGTTTCAATAGGACCTGTTACTGTCGGATAGTATTGCTTTGGTGCGTAGCAACTACTTTGGCGTCCGCGCGCCCTACAAGTACAATGTACACTTGCCCCATTTTGCAGTTGAGGAAACTCGGAGTTTTAACGAACTTGCTATAGGTCCCTGCTGTGTCCCAACTTGAACCGGAACCCAGAATTTGGCCTCGCTGCCTCCACCCTGGCCCTGGAGTGGCCCCTGAATCGGACCAGCCCAGCCCTTTGTCCTGGAAGCGGGCTTGCACGAAGATAGTGAAAAACGAGAGTTGGAGAACAGAGAAAGTGGACTGTGGGCAGCATTTGTCCAGAGCCTGTTTACTCAGTTACACCTGAGTCAAGCTGGCCTGGGCCAGACCAAATCCTTGGCCTTCCCACGTGAAACGTTAGAAGAGGACGTGTGTGTTCAGAAGATCCCTCGAAGAATAGTTAGGACCCTGAATTCCAGTCCCAGGTCAGCGTGTGGTGGCTTTGGTGGGGAGCTCCACCTCTCTGGCCTGCAGCTTTCAAGCCGCATTCTCTAAAGGCAAGGGCACAGATTTTACTGCCAGGTAGATGTAGCGGACACTCCTTTACCAGCAAATAACTCGTCTCAATCTCTAACTCCACACTTGTGAAACCGTACCTCCAAGGTTGTGCGAATTCAGAAGAATGTGTATAAAGCACCTGTGCCATCGTAGGAAGCTATTTCTGTAGGAGGCTGAACTAAATGGCTCTTGAGTTCTCCTGAGTCACCAAGAGGGCCTGGTCTGAGTAGTTTCCACTAGCCCCACCCAGTTTCTTTCTAAGTCCACTCCATGCGTGGCCGGGCTGGACTAGCAGGATTAGATGACATCATGACATGCCAAACTGAGTGGCTGTAAACACACACTGAAATGAATGTGAGGGGACAGAAGTAAGAAGGCTGGCCCAGGGAGCTTGGGGAGCACCCCTTTCAGGCCTGGCCCACTCCTCCCCAGAGGGCTGCTGGGAAACAGATGTCTCAAACCTAGAGTGGGGCCCCAGGAGGCATGTAGTGGGCACCAAGCAAGTGGATATCTGAACCACTCAGAGCAGGAGAACAGGCAGCTTCCCGAATATTTCCAGGGTCAGTGGCCCTAGACTAAATAATCATCCCAGAACCTGAAAAAGTTCTTCCTTGTGTCCTACAGAAGTTTCTCCTGGTTCGAAGAGGCCCCTTATGGTCAGCCTTGTGAAGACATAAGCAAACAGCTGAGTGTTGTCCTTCCCACAGAAACCTCCACAACGTTGAAGGGGGGAGTCTCTCTTTTTTTCCAAAGGGAGCCTGCTGAGTCCTTTGACTTCTCTCTGGCATCCTTCCATCCTCCATCAAGTTGATGGAGCTGTCTGGATCCTTCCCAGTTTCCTCACATCTTCATGAAGTTCATTGACCCAGACTGGATGGATCCACATCTCAAATAAGGTACTGACTAATGCCCAGTCTAACGGGAGGAGGACTGGCTGCGCCATGCCCTATTAATAACGCCTGTTATCGAGGGTTTGTTTCTTTTTTCACAGTTGGGAATGAACGGAGTTCTGACTCATTCTAGGTTTGTGGTAAATTGAGGATCACTTTCTGCTTAATGAAGCCTGAGTCCCTGTCATCATCCTTCTCTTTCTCTAGCTCTCTGCCCTCCTAATTACTGTGTCTTCCCCAAACATCCTTGAGTCATGAACAGGCCTCTGTACGGTTCAGAAGGAGTGATAGCAGCCTGATGCAGTGCTGAGGAATGCACAGCCCCTTGGACAAGCAATTGGGAATATGTGGCTGAAAATCAAGAGGCTGAAAATAGTTCGGGCCCCGGATTCATGACTGCATTTCTGGCAGCGTGGTGTCAGAAAGTGCATCCCGTGCACTTAGCTATCTGTGAGGATGTTCGTTCCAGCACTAATTATGGTAATGGAAAACCAAAAGCAACCTAAATGCCCAAGAAAAAATATTATGGTATATCCATTGGATGGAATAGTATGAAGCCATATAGTAAACGGTTGTGAAAACTATGGGGCAGTGTGGGAAAATGCTAGGTTACATGAAAAAAGCAGGGGTAAAAATAGCATGAGCATTCCCCAGGGCCGAAGTCAACAGAATCTGGAAAAAGGAAGGCTTGAACAAACACCCGAGTCCTTTAACCTAAATTGGTAGGAAAAAAAGGAGGAGAGACTTACAGATTAAAATAAATTCAGCAATATACTTGTTTTTCTATGATAATCTTATTTATTTATTTTTAGGGAGAGGAGAAGGGAGGAAGAAAGAGAAGGAGAGAAACATCAATGTGTGGTTGCCTCTCACACACCCCCTACTGGGGACCTGGCCAGCAACTCAGGCATGTGCCCTGACTGGGAATAGAACCAGCAGTCTTTTGCTTCACAGGCTGGCACTCAATCCACTGAGCCACACCAGCCAGGGCAGGGTTGCCTTTTATAAACCCATTCCACATGTAAATGATATTTGAGCAGCTACTTTATTAGGATGTGGAAATTCAACAAAATGAAACCAGATCTTGTGTTAGGGCAGAGGGATTTGGGGTGATTTTTTTCATTCTCTAGTTTCAAACTCTGCGTACTATGAGATTATTTTACATGTTTTGTGAAATGTATTTGTGTTTTGAAAACACAGTGAGCCATTTTCACAGGCTCTCCTTGCCCCCTGCACGTGCCTTAGTCCGCTGAGGTAGCTGCATTGCCCAGCCTTGGGGCGTTTCCATCGGGCAGGGTGGCATGGCCTCTGCTTGCCACAGATGCACCCGTGTGGGCAGAGATAGCAAACATGGGCGGGGATAAACTGGGAACACATTCCAGGGTGATGGCAGCGGTGAGAAGTGAGGAGGTGGGGTGTAAGAAACAGAGTCCCTTCCCCTGACCTCTGGGAGGGGAATGGCACCCCTCCACTCTTACTACCCCCCACCCCCCTTCAGTTCATTCCTGCCCCCTCTCTGCCCCCTGCTCCTTCCTGGGGGGAGATATTGAGCTGACTCCCAGAGCAAATGCAAGGAAGAGAAAAAGTTTGTCGGCAGCTGTGTTTTCGTCTGGGTGGGGGCACCCCCGAGTGTGGTGGCGGTGAGGGGGGGAGTCGTGATGCTAAGCAGATAAGCACTGAGCGAGGTCTACTGAGCCGGTGGGAGACAGGGAGGGGGTGCAGAGCATTGCCAGTGGGCACTCCATCCCCTCCCTTCGCCCAGCCCTGTCTGTGGTTGGCTATTTTGGGCTTCAGAGGAAAAGGGCTGAGCCGGCCAGGGTCTCCAGGGCTGGAGCCAAGGCCTGGGAGCCAGAACCTCCCTCTGGGAACCAAGACAAGGTTGTTTTTTAGGGACCCCTGAATCTGAATTTTTTTTGATCCAGATAATTGATATTTTCTCCCATGGGGTGGGGGTGGGGGGAAGCAGTTTATAAAACTTAATATTACAGCCCTGACCGGTGTGGCTCAGTTGGTTGGGCATCATTTCAAAAAGGAAAATGTTGCTGGTTCGGTTCCCAGTCAGGGCACATGCCTGGGTTGCAGATTTGGTCCCAGCTGAGGGCCGTGGTGGAGGATGCATACAGGAGACAACCAATGGATGTTTCTCTCTCACATCAGCGTTTCTCTCCATATCTTTCTCCCTCCCTTCTCCTCTCTCTAATTATAAATAAATAAATTTTTTAAAAAACTTAATATTCCAGCCCTGGCTGGTGTGGCTTAGTGGATTGAGTGCTGGCCTGTGAACCAAAGGGTTGCTGGTTCGATTCCCAGTCAGGGCACATGCCTGGATTGCAGGCCAGGTCCCCAGTGCGGGGAGTATGAGAGGCAATCATACATCGATGTTTCTCTCCCTCTCTATCTCCCTCCCTTCCCCTCTCTAAAACTAAAATAAATAAAATCTTTTAAAAAAACTTAATATTCCAGATCAAAGAGACAATGGGTATGAGAACAGGAGCTTTCAGAAAAGATCGCCCGCTGCCCATCCGTTGTGTGACTACCCCTAGCAGAGCCTGCCTCTCTGGAAGTTCTGGGCCGCCCCACTAGGACCACCTTCTCCCGCGGCCTGACACCAGCTCCTCCTTCAGTAACAATCACAGCTGCTGCTATTTAGCAATTGCTGTGTGCCAGGCAGCGGGAAAAGGTTTCACATGTATAAACTCTAGTAATCTTCACAACAGTCCTGTGAAGTAGGCATTTTTATTATCCCCACTTTACAAATGAGAAACTGCAGTACAGAGAGTTTAAATATATTTGCCCAAGGTCACACAGCTGGGAAATGGCATGTCTCCGAAAAGTCATTCCTGGATACCCGCCTCTCCTATGCGTCCCTTATGTTTCCATAGATGCCCTGTTAAGACTTCTTTCCTGCCCCGAGGGCGCCATATTTGTTACCCACTACGCATCCACTTCCCCTAACAGGGTGCTTGCTCCGCTGTCTTACTCATACTTGTATTTCCTGCACATGGTGGATTCTCAGTAAGTGTTAGCCGAACGAGGTAACTCACCGAAACACCCCAGACGGTAGCCACACTGTGCTCCTCTCTCAGAATGCACCTTGCTCTTCCTTGCCCTTGTCTCAGCCTGTAGTGCTTTTACTCCGATCCTTTTCCATCTGGTAGACTCCTATTCATCTCTCAAGGCCTAGCTCACCCGTCACTTTCTCTGTGAGCCTTCCCCAGCTGTCCATGCAGAGTCCACCGATTTGTCCTCTGACCCCTGCTGACGCCTCAGCTAGAGCTCTCCCCTATCAGGTGGCTGTATTTGCACACATGTCCATCTTCCCCCATTGTCTGGGGATGTTTTACTTCTCTCTGCATCCCCAGTGCCTAAGAGGCCCAGGAGGTGTACATTGAACAATTGAGAGAGTACATCCAAGGACGAAAGCGTGAGGTGTACATGCTTTGCCATTTTCCACAAGGAACAAGACTAGCAGAGGCCTTCGCTGTCCCTCCCACCTGAACTGCCCAGGACACTGGTATCAGACGCATCCCTGGCTGACATGATAGGTAGAGTTGCTCGCCCTCCTCCTTTCCTTTCAACTATGCCCCTCTATCCAGGATGGCCCCGGGGGGCTTCCATCATCAGGCAGGTAGGGATCTGCAGGCTTGCTGAATTTCTTTCCTCCAAGGTCACATCTTTGGGGCATGGAGTTACTGCCCTCAAAGGGAGAAGCTATAATTCAGCCTGCCCAGAGCGGGGACCTGACAGGCCCAACCTTCCTCCGTCCTAAACTCAAGAGGCAGACCCTGCATGCCTCAGCTTCTTCCCCACCTCATCATCATAGACACATTGAACATCAAGCTTTAAGGGATCTCAGAGATAGTAAGATCCAGAGAACCAAAGTCCCAAGGGGATTTGGGGAAAGCTGCATACCCCGTGGCACCAATGTCTGATGGCCTGGAGCCTGGCCCATGAGTTTTCCTATGCACCTCACAGCCGTGGCAAAGAAAAGAACACCCAGGTCACGGCTCCTTCAGTCCCCACCATGGCTTCCGCTCAGGCCCTTAGCATCTCCCCCCTGGACTGTTGTTGCAAGCGGTCTTTCTTCTACCAACACACTCTCCACACAGCCAGTCAAGTGCCCCAAACATCAAAGTTAATTAAAAAACCCTTCTGTCCATCAGCTACTAAACCAAGTCCCAATTCTTACATGGTATACAAGGCCACAGGACCTGGTCCCTCCCCAGGTTAACCATAACCTTTGCCACCATCCCTTCCACTCTCCTGTGTAGGAGAAGCCAAGCCTTCTCATGCTCCCTTGCTCTTGCTCTTGCTCTTGCACGTACTCTGCTGTTCCAGCTGATGAACTCGGCCTTCAGGGTCGCCCAGCTCAGATGTCACTCCTTGGTGAAGCCTTCCCTGTTATCCTGGAAAAGTTGGTCTTATCAGATAAGGATGATCTCAGCTGAAAGCAACCGAAAACACTAGGAAAGGAATGTTCTGACCCCCCCACAGTGCTGTTGGTCACCTAAGGAGGCTTTAAAAGTCCATCCCCAGAAATAC
This sequence comes from Anoura caudifer, assembly GCA_004027475.1. Lineage (NCBI taxonomy): Eukaryota > Metazoa > Chordata > Mammalia > Chiroptera > Phyllostomidae > Anoura > Anoura caudifer. Next base: position 9,641 of record PVKU01011766.1, on the reverse strand, counting down.
ACCAAATTAATTTACTCCCGATCTCTGTGGCAGACCTGGTGGACCCAGACAACTACTGTTGTCTAACAGTAGTTTTCAAAACCTCCCATTTTCTAGTGTGCAGCCAAGTGGAGAAGCCCAAAGCAGGGGATTATTTTTAATGAGTCCAGAGGTAGGCAGTTGCCGGGGTTGGTTGAGTGGTTCAGTGATACCCAGGCCAACGTCTCCATGATGCTATTAACTTTTCCTTTCTGCTTGGTTGCTCCAAGGTCACAGATGGCCATAGTTGGCCCGCCGTGTCCAAAGCAGGGAGAAAGCTGTAGGGAGAAGGGGAGGGCCCAGCTCATCCTTTTTCATGAATGAATCAAAGACTGTCCCAGAAACCCCTTCAGCAGACTTAGATATCATTGATCAGAATTGGGCCAGCCTCAGCTGCAGCAGAGGCTGGGAAAAGTGGGCAACAGGATTTCTAATAAATGGAAAGGACCAGTCAGGCTCTGTCATGAAGGACTGAAGACACTGCCACCCCCAATTCTGTGTGTGTCATCAAGGACAGAGGTAAGGAATGGATACTGGAAGGTGACAGAATAGGCCACCCCAAAATATGCCATTTAGGCATAAGGATTGAGCTAAAAGCACATTAAAACAAAAACAAAAACAAAACAAACAAACAACAACAAAAAAAAAAACACAGATGCCAGAAGGGCATTCCAATCTCCTATTTTCTTCCAGAAAACAGGAGACAGAAACTGCCACGTGAAAGATGCTCTCTCTGTACTGCGAGACAAGATGCATCCTTCACTGAGGAGTCCAAGCTGAGAGAAGTCTGTACAAACAGACCTTGTTAAAGTAGTTCTAATCTTCCTCTGGCCTCCTCGTATATTTTAGTTACTTTTTCACAATTGCTTCTCTTTATTCAATCTAAGACAAAGGTATTCATGTTTTGCCACTTCTTAGGGTCTTCGTTTCCTTATGAGAGCTCCCATGTTGTGTAAAACATATAAACGTGTATGCTTTTTGCCTGCTAACCTGTCTTATGTCAGTTTAATGCTCAGACCTGGCTGGGAAGTGCTAAGAGGGTAGAGGTATAGTGTGCCCTCCCCTTTGGTATCATGTACACAGCCAGCAGATCTTGCCACGGTTACTGATTCTGTCTGGGCTTCAGAACTTCTGCGCGCGCAACCACAGTAGAGATCACAGGAAGGCTCTGTGGAGACATGTGTCGACATGTCACATCTCCCCGGCAGTTCTCGACTCAGGCTGCACGTTAGAAATACCTGGGGAGCTTTTGAGAAATACCAGTGCCTAGACCCCATTCATAGAGAGTTTAATTTAGTTGGTGAAACTCAGCCGTAATTCATCTTTTTAAAATAGTTTATTTATTTATTTTTAGAGAGGGAGGGGAGGGAGAAAAGGAGGGACAGAAACATCAATGTGTGGTTGCCTCTTGCACACCCCCTACTGGGGACCTGGCCCGAAACCCAGGCATACGCCCTGGCTGGGAATCGAACCAGCCCTTTGCCTAGCAGGCCAGCACTCAATCCACTGAGCCACACCAGCCAGGGCACCGTAACTAATCTCTGAAAGCTCCCCCAAGTGGTTCTAATGTGCAGGCTGGGTTAACCACAGCTACAGATCCAGGACCTTAAGAACAGTGTCTGTATCCCCTTCAACAAGCACCGGGCTTGAAACATGGGACTAGCAGGAAATCCTCGCTCAATGAATGGATGAATGAACGAATGGCAGAGAAGAATTTCTGTTCCAACGTTGTCCACTCTCAGCCTGTACTGTGCACCATCCTGAGCATGGTTCCTCCTTCCTCTCCGGTCTCCCTTTCCTATGGCGCACTGCACTTAGCCGCCCTCAGTTAACCACATCCAAGCTCCAGACGGCCTCTCCTGCGTGCACGGACCGCCGCTTCTCCTGCAGCTGCCGTGCTGGGCACCCCAGTCCCGCTCTTTCCTGGCAGCTGCCTTAGCCTGAAAAGGAGGCAAGTCTCTCCAACAACAGCCAGGCTCAACTCTCATGCCTTAGCTAACCCTCCTGCCCCGTGTGAGGGAAGAGCAGCGGAGGGGAGGGAGAGGGCAGCCTTCCACGTGCTTTCTGTGCCACACGCAGCTGCAATCCCAAAATGGACACTGACATGTGTATTCGCTGGCACAGTGCCTGGTCTAACTAACAAGCAACCCACAGACACATGTTTCGCTTCTCCTGCCCAAGTGTAGAAAATGCGCCTTACCTGCTTCCTCCGACAAATGTGAGTGTGAGAAATGCCTGTCAATGTCACGAGAATGAGTCAGCAGTGAGCACATCCCCAGAGATGACATCATCTGGCATCCTAACATCTGATGCTGGGCCCCATTATGCTGCTGAAACTGCTGGTTCAAAGGTCACCTCCACAAGGCCAGCTTCGTGGGCACGTGACCTGTGCAGTTGCTCAGGGTGCCACGCCCTGTGCTCAGCAGGGCCCTACACTTGGTTTTGCCATCTGCTGTCACTATCTCGACATTCATACCAGTCTTGGAACAAGGGGCCCCACATTTTCATTTTGCACTGGGCCTGAGATTGTGTCCGATCTGGTCACCCATAGTCTCTTACAAAACCCAGCAAGGTTCTCCTTCTCAGCGAGGTCTCCACAGCATGTGACTCCAGCCTCTTCTGTGCAAGTGTCAGTGACACCCATTCTTCCAGTACCCGGAGACTATTAGGAGAGGGTGGTGTAACATGGTGGCTTGGGCTGCAAATGGTGCATGGGATTCAGAGACCCCAAGGAGCCCTGGCCAGTGTGGTTCAGTTGGTTGGAGTGTCATCCCATACACTGGAATGTTGAAAGTTCGATTCCCGGTACTGGAGGCAGCCAGACGGTGTTTTTCTTTCTCTCTCTCTCTCCCTCTTTCTCTCTAAAAAAATGAAAAAATGCCCTTGGATGAGGATAAAAAAATAAAGAAGCCCTGGGGCATATCATCCCAGCCCTCCTTGGCTGTTGGGCAGGAAGGAGAGCTAAAAGTTCCAACTTGGGAGCCCAGGGACCCAGCAAACTGAGGGAACCTGAGTCAGCTCCAACCCGGAACATAAAATCAGCAGGAAAACTGGTAGGCAGCCATATCAGGCGTTAGGCACCTTGAAGAAACCCTTCCAGCTCCAAGAGGGGCCATCTGCCAACAGCACAGAGAACAAACTAAAACTGAACCACAGTGCTCCCTGCCAAGCAAGTGGGCTGGGCACCGTGTGCGGAGCCAAATGATGTAGTCCTCCAGAGAGAGACAAGTTTTCCAAGGAAAAGGCTGAGACAGGTTTGCTCACCAGGGAAGAAGGTGCCACAGGGTGTGGTAGAAGGGCAGAGAAGGAGAGTGGGGCTTCAAAGGGATGGAGTTGAGGGGAGAGGGCTTGCTAAGGCAATGGATGTGAGATCGAACCCACCCAGTTCTGCCCTGCAGGCCTGCCAAGCAGGGATCCTTCTACTCAGCCAGGCCCTGGGCAAGGGACCGAAGCTCCAGAAGGAAGAATCTCCACCCCCCAAGCTGAGAGAGGGGGAATGGAAGATGACAACAGCAGGCCTTGGGAGGGGAGCCCAAGGCAGGGAATGGAATTGGCGCCTCGTCTCCCAGGCAGAGTTCATCAGGGTCCAGCATCTGCCCTCTCTTGGCATCGTCTGGCCAGGCCATGGCTCGGGTGTCTGATACCTGGGGACTGGAGTCACATGCCAGGAAACCCAATACTCTTGGGCCCCAGCCCCCAACTTCCAGCAGCTCTGAGCAAGCAGGGCTTCTGGGGGAGGAAGCGGGTCCCCAGAGCAAAGCAGCAGGGAGCCTACTTCTGGGGAGAGGGCAGCCCAGGAGAAGGCTCTCCCACCAACAGGGGTGAGACGCTGAGAGGAGGAGGGAGGGGACAAGGGAGGAAGGAGCTGGGTGGAGAAGACAAAACTGGGGCAGGCAGAGGGGTGGATGCTGCAGGAAAGGGGTGGATGGGCACAGAGGTGGGGCCTTAGTCACCTAGCCTGGCTGGATATCCTCAAGTCCTATTACTGACTTGTCCTCTTTGTCTCCTTCACGCTAGTGAAACTGGCCCTCTGGTGCCTCCCTGGTCCACCTGGCAGCCACCCAGGTAGGTTGGTGGAAAAAGACTTTATTCCAGTGAGGAAAATCAATACATGGGCAGAAGCAGGAATTTCGTAGCCCCCAGACCCAGAATGACCACAGGGTCTTAGCCCAAGAGACTTCATAGATTAGCCCTCCAGACCCAGAGACACCCTAGAAGAGTCTCAGGCCCAGGGGATCCTTTAACCAAAGGACCTGATGAGGAGCCCTAAACCCCAAAGAGGAAGCAGAAAAGTCACCCAGGCCTGAGAGATCCCCCAAAGGAGGGTCCTCCAGTCCAAAGAGACTCCACAGGAAGACCTTAGGAAGAGAGAGCTGGCAATGAAGAGTGGAGTTCCCTTGACTCATTCTCTCTTTGTGGGTCTTTCTCTTCCCCAGATCCTACTCTATCCCAGGGCTATGCCAATCTGTGGCCATGCTCCCACCAGCCAGACACCTCCTGTCCCTGTTGCTGGTGATGGGCACAGGGGGCACCATGCCCAGCCCCCAGGTACCTCCCCAGGGCTGCTACATGGCAGAGGAAGCTGGTGAGCGGACGTTCCGCTGCAGCCAGGCAGGCCTGAGTGCCGTGCCCCCTGGCATCCCCAACGACACCCGCAAGCTCTACCTGGATGCCAATCGGCTGGCATCGGTGCCAGCTGGTGCCTTCCAGCACCTGCCTGTTCTGGAGGAGCTGGATCTGTCCCATAATGTCCTTGCCCACCTCTCAGGGGCTGCTTTCCAGGGCCTGGCAGGCACACTGCGGCACCTCGACCTCTCTGCCAACCAGCTGGCCTCGGTGCCCGTGGAGGCCTTCGTGGGGCTGCAGATCCAAGTGAACCTGTCTGCCAACCCGTGGCACTGCGACTGTGCCCTGCAGGAGGTTCTCAGACAGGTGAGGCTGGCACCGGGCACTGGGACAGGCATCGTGTGCGGCCCGGGAGCCCGACCAGACCTCGTGGGGCAGGAGTTTCTGCTGCTGGCAGGGGAGGAAGAGCTGTGTGGGCCGGGGCGGGGCGGGGCCCGGCGGAGCACAGACATGGCCCTGCTGATCACCATGGGGGGCTGGCTGGCACTGGTGGTGGCCTATCTCGTCCACTATGTATGGCAGAATCGGGATGAGAGCCGGCGCCCCCTCAAGAGGTCTCCCATGCCTCCTGTGCGCTCCGAGGACTCCTCCACCCTCAGCACAATGGTCTGATGGCGGCGCCCCACACTCTTTCCCCTGTGACCCCCCAGCCTCCTCTGCAGCCCCATCCCACCCCCCAAATCCCACCTCCCCTCCTCCTCTGTCTCCCCTAAACTCCTGACCTCTCTTTCAACCAACACTATTATTGGTGCTTGGAGTATTTTCGGCGCCTATTTTTGGCGCCTACTTTGGGCCCAGACTGTGCAAGGCTCAGAGCTCCTGGGCCCACAGTAGTGGGGGGGCAGAACAGAGGAGGTAGGTGGCATGTGTGCCAACTTGGAGGTTGGAGCAGACGGCTGTGGGTGTGTGGGGGAGGGAACCCCAGCCTGCCTGACCTGATCTCTAAGGCTTCACTGTACAGATGTCTGAACTGACCCTTCAAAAATGAGAAGGGCTTTGGGCAGAAGAGGGAGACCCTAGCTAAAAGGTGGTGGACAAAGGCAAAGAAGATGCAAAACAACTTGGACGGTCTGGGCAGCAGCAGGACCTACCTTGCAGCTGAAATAGAGGGTGCTAAGCGGGATAAGGGGCGGTGGGACCAAGCTGGAGAGGAGATCGGAAGGTTGGGATGCAGTTAAATTGAGAAGGTCCCAGGGGGCTCCTCCTCTCTTCTCTCTCACCTCAAGACTGAGAAGCTCCCCCCTTACTTCCGCCTCTCCCTTGGCCTCAGGCTCCTCTCCCTAGGCCCTCTCTTGGGGGAACCCCTGCTTCCTTTTCCAAAAACTCTCCATCTTCCTGCTCTCTCCTCTATTTACTGAAAGATCTCCTGAACACTTTCCCTTGGAGGTAAAGTGGTCTCCTCTGTGCCTGAGCTGGGGATGGGACACTCATTGGAGAGTGGGGGGCAGAGGGAGGGGAAGGATCAGGTTTCCCTCCCCCAGCATATCACCCCAGGACAACTCAATAAATTCATTTTTATTAATGCCCTTGATCTCGTTCTTATTATTCATTTTCTTTTCTTTTCTTTTTAAGATTTTACTTATTTATTTTTAGAGAGAGGGGCAGGGAGAGAGAAACAGAGGGAGAGAAACATTGATGAGTGAGAGAAACTGATCGGTTGCCCCAGGCATGTGCCCTGACCAGGAATCGAACCAGAGACCTTTTGGTTTGTGGGACGACAACCAACCCACTGAGCCACACCAGTCAGGGCATGTTCATTTTCTTGATCGTGTGTGGCCGAGCAGTGAGGAGGGGAGGGTGCTGAGACTTTCACCATCACCTCCATCACCCCTTGGGTGGTGGGTGCTCCTGCTGGGCTGGATGCCAACTCCTCTCTCCCCTCCTACCTGGCACTAGACACTCAGCTCCTGACACTAGAGTCTGCCTGCTAGGGATGCCAGGGCATATGAATTAATGATGACAAACTGCAAGGATGGAGAAGGGGGGGCTGGAGGAAGGAGGGCAATGTCTGGGCGTCAGTCCTCAGCTGGCAGTCTCCAGCCTGCGGGGGAGGCACACGAAGCAAAGGGCCAGGGAGCTATTACCTTCTTGCATTCTTCTTTTCTCTCAGTGGGAGACTGAGCAGGGGGTAAGAGAAACTAGATGTTCAAAGTTAATGAAAAATTCCTGGAGGAGGGGTAATAGGGTAGAGACCAAGCTGGCTGAAGCAGGGGGTTGTATGAGATGTTCCTATCAGCAAACAGGTTTCTCAAGGGACCCAAGGGGATGAATACACCCTGTCTCTTGCCCCCATGCAGAGTGATCCACCTATGTGGCTTCCAAGAAGGAAGCAGCTGCTTCGGGAAAGCTTACAGGAACTTCAGTAGAAACCAGGAATATGAACCAGTGAACCAGCATTCTACCCAGCACAGGACAGAGCCTGGGGCACCCTGGGCAGCCACTCAAGGAGCAGCAAAGAGGAATCCATCACCTCTCCTGGTCCCTCTGACCCATCCTGATGTCCCTGTCTCCTTTCCAGCCCCCTTTCCACCTTTCCTCTGTCCATCCCTGAGGCTCCCCCCACCAATCCAAGGATGAGCTCTCATGTTGCCCAGGAAGGCTCAGTTTGACTCCTGGGACATCCCATCCATCCTCTTCTCAGGAGACATGGGCCTCTTCACTCCCAGGGACGCTCAGGGATGGGAGAAGAAACTAGGATGTGGGAAGGTTCAGGCTGCAGCCTGGACCATCCACCCTGGCCACACCCTGGCCTGGGCCTTAGAACCCTGGCCCAGCCCTGTCAGACCCTCCATGGGCCCTTCCCCTGCCACTCTCGGAGTCTGCCCCACTCTGCTCACCCACCCCTACGGGATCCGGGCTGGGCCACGTCTTGCTGTGCTCTGGGAAACAGACTGTGAGATCTGTGGAGGTGGAAGGAAGGGGAACAGGGGCGGCCTCGAGCTTCTACCATTGGTGCCCATTCCTGGAGTCTCGTCTGATTCCCCGTCACTCTGAGCAGCAGAGACTGAGCCTTTAAGGTCTGCAGACTGGTCGTTCCCCTACCCTGACGCTCATCCCCAAATCTCAAAGCTGAGCTCAGGATGGGGCAGGATCCAGGGAGGGAAGCTCTGCCTGGAGCCCTGATCAGGAGGGGTCCTGGGGCACTGGATAAAAAATATCCCATCACTTACCCCCCAGGGCCCCTCTGGCTCAAGTTCCTTCCCCTCTCTGGAGCAAGGGCAGGAGGAGAGGAAGAGGCAGAACGAGGAGCAGGGGAGATGCTTCACTGGCTCCCATCTCCAAGGGGAGATCCCTTTACCCCAGCCAGTCAGAGTCCCCGAGTCAGAACTTGATGGGAAGGGGGCTTCAGAAGCTGTAGCTCCAACGCAGCCCGGCACAGGAGACCGGACAGAGCAGGCGTCCACCGACTCAGAGACACTCTGGCCTGGAACACGTCACAGAGCCCTGGAGCCCTTCCCTCAGCGCCCTGGCCTGTGGGTTGCACTTGTCCACTGGGCAGGCAGGAAGGGGTGGCATAACTGGTTTCACCCCCAACCTTGTCTCTGCCAGGGGCCAGGGACCGTAGGACCCGTGTTCCAAGATGCCTCATGGGCCCTGTTGAGGCAGCTAGACGGCCTCATTTTTGCTGCCTGCTCATGGCCCACCTGTGTGGCATATGCAGAAGGACAGTGAGCTGCGCACAGCACGATCAGCCTCTCCCACCAGGATGCGCTGGAGCCAGGAAGGAAGCTGCCGGATGCCAAGAGAGCCCAGCTGCACACTTGGTCCAGCTCTGAGGTGGGAGCCCGGGAGGCTTGAGGCAGGCCCCACCTGTCCACCCCAGGCAGCATCCTGGAGCCGGCAGTCTGTGCGGAAAGGTGGGACAAAAGGAGCCCCTCACTCAGCCCTTTCACCACCCGTTTCCTCCTGCCCTGAGTGGAAAGCAGACCTGCCCTCGGGGAGCCCCCAAGTCAAAGGGGGAGCAATACGAGCCTAACTCTCAGGGAACTCCCAACATGATGAAAGAAACAGGTTTTCTTTCCCTTTGAGGAGCTCTGGACCTAGTGAGACAGAGGCCCACCCCCCACACAGAAACTACAAAGCACCCACAAAGCCTCATTCTCTACAAAAGGAAGTGAACAGAGAGTAAACCGATTACTCGGAACCCCAGGAGGCAGCTGAGGAGCAACAGGTGGGGCATAGCCCCACCCTTCCTGTCCGGGGCTCACGTGCAGATATTTCAAGTGCAGTGCTGAGCCCTGTTCCAGAGTGAGGGAGGTCAGCATGGGAACCAGAAGCAACCCAGGCAACTTATCCCAAGGAGAGGGACCGTGCCTCCCCATTCAGATGAGGGGAGTTCCGACTGGAAATGGGTTCATGTCATCTGTCTGGAACTCCATCCCCAGCAGGCCTGCCTGCCTAGAAGGAATGTCGCCCCAAACCAGGAATGAAGCAAACAAAACATGCCACGTCCTCTTCCAACCATGTTGTCTGACAAGGTCCGGGCATGGAGGACTCAAGTTCAAGGAATTCGTCTCCCCAGAAGAGAACATGGCATCCAAATTGGGTTAACAATTGGCTGTTTTATTTTAATTATTTTGCTTTTGCTACTGAATATAGGCATTGTATTGTAATTACTCATTCCTGTACCGCCCAAGAGGAAGGGACAGTATTCCCCATAGAACTGCCTGAAAGGATGAAAAAATCCCCACAGATTCCCCTCTCCCTTATACAGGGGTGTAGGACAGCCAGGGCAATATAATTGTTAACCATAAGAGAAAACATGTTGGCTTATTTAAATTACCCTGGTTTGAGAGATTTAAGCAGTCCGGGCCCCCTTAGTGTTCAAGAAATAAAAAATAAAATAATAAGTTAGACCTCTTGAATTAACAACTGTAGCTGGATTTCCTGTCTATCTCTCCTTACATGTTTGTTTTGGTGATCAAAAGGTGGTGGGATTGTTAGACATTTGTATTTTAGGTTCATTGATTAGTATAATTCCAATGAAGTTATACAAA